>VWPU01014559.1:0-13750 GCA_013398955.1 Callaeas wilsoni | reverse complement strand
CTCCCCCGCCGCCGCCCGCCCCGACGGGGCGTACGGTCCGGCCCGGCCCCGCAGCCCCCCTCCGATCGTGGCAGCGGGGATCGCGCCCACCGCCGCGGCGTCTGGCCGCCCGCCGCTGCCCGGGCTTCATTAGTAACCTGATAATTCCCCAGCAAAGCCCCGGCAGCGGTGCCACCGCCGGGTAATTGCAGGACGGTAACGTGAGCTGATGGCGGCCGGGGATGGATCCTCGCCGTTATTGATTGTGACAGCTAAATTGTTAACCGAGAGGGAAATCAGATGAAAGCCATTTTAGAATAAATACAAGGCATTAGGTTTAAACATCGAGGTTGCAGGAAAGCCCGAGAAACCCCCAGGAAACGGAGGCCAAGGCCTGCCAGCTTATCCTCCCCTCTGTCCCCAGCTCCACAGAGGCCGAGTGTGGGGGGACACAGACAAGTGCAGAGGCGAGATGCTGAGAAAGGACAATTTAAACCCTTCGTTCTCACTGGTGGGGTCTGAATTAGCTCTGGCTGCTCCAGAAGAAACACGTAGGAGTTTTCATGGACACAGCCATGAAAGCTGTCTGTCCCCCCACACGGTTGAGGCAGGGCAGTGCGCGGTTTGTTTGCGGCCCCAGAGTGATGCCATGGCTCAGCACCACGGTCCAGCACCACAGACCAGCACCACGCAGCCAAGCGGATGCTTGCACTGCTCTCATGATTACAGACCAGGCTCTCTGGACCCCACAAAGCCAGAACAGGCCCAGGAACGGTGTGACTCCAGCCCAGCTTCTGCCTTTCTCCAGCCTTGGGAGTAAGTCTAGGCTCTGCAGGGTCTCCTGCTCTCACTGCCTGCTGAGAGCAGACAGATCTCCAACACGCATCCTGCACCAGGAACAGGGCCTGGGCAGTGACTGGGGAATGCAAAGCACTGGAGCTAACAGGTATCAGCACCCAGTCCATCCCTGTTCTCACCCCCATGTGCTCCCTGCACCAGTGCTGGAGTTGGTACAAGGCAGCAACAAGGTGGCAGTGTGTCCAGCAGCAGCTCGGCCAGAATCCCAGAATTTGGGGTTGGGAATGTTCTATGTGCCTAGTGTGATGATTCCATGCTTATCCCAAGTGAGGGACTGTCACCACAGGCAGAATGGTTCAAATACCAAGGAAAAACCCACTCTGAGGACATGGTGAACTTTGCCCTCAGCAACCCACCTTGCTCCCATGGATTTGCTGGAAATACAGAAGCAAGGAACACCCTCGAGGACAGAACTGTAGGCTGGAGGCAAGAAACAGCCCAATTCCTCTTCACAGGAGCCAGGCACCAAGCCCTGCTCTCCTTCCCACCACCAGCTGCCAACCTCCCCACTTACGGCTCCAGCGCCGGCCGCAGCGATGCCGCGCTCCCCGGTGCTCTCCAAATCTTTTAGGACGGTCTTACGCAAAGTCCCAGGATTGATGCTCATGAAAAAAACCCCGTTTCTGAGCATTTCCCTCCTCCCAGCTCCAGGGTTAGGAAGCCTGGGTTTGCTGCGCTATCGGCGCTGGCGCGGGGCCGCCGGGAAGCCGCAGCGTTCCCGGGAAGCGCAGGCAGCACCAGCGCCTGCCAGGCCGGCGGCAGCAGGAATGACCAACACAAACACCGACCTGCAATAAAGCTCCCCCAGGTCTGAGCCTGGCCGAGCGACAGACAAGGCACTTCTGTTAGCGACCGTGGCAGCGCAAAGAAATAATTAAAAAAAAAAAAGACTGATGCTATTGTACCCGGATTCTGTCAGTGGACTTCGGCTGATGCCAAGCATTTACCACCCTCACTCACTTCCTGCTTGCCACCCTCGGCTTTCCTGGAGGAAAACATGCATTTTAAATGTTTATTTAGAGCTGTAAGAATTTCAACAAATTGTATTTAAATACAAATAAATATCAAAGTATGTTTCTGATGGGAGCACAGCCACACACCCATTTGAAACCAGGTATCTTCTAAATTCCTAATGGAAACAGAATTCAGAGCTGTTCTAAACAACGCAGATACAGACCCGGAAAGCTACAAATGTTAGACCACGCAGGAACAAACACAGGCTGTTCACAGAGGAATGCAAATGGGTGTCACTGACATTCAGAGGGGTACAAACTCCCAAGAATACTACTTTTCCCTCTACTCTGGTACCCAAAAGCTAGGAAACAAACATTAACAGCACGAGACCTACTTTCGAACAGTTCAGGCTTTCAACAATCCTCCAGCACAGACAGGCACGGCTCCTTTCCAGGTGCTCGGTTCTGCAGCAGGAAGCGAGCTCTGCCTGGAGGGAGGTGTGCTGCTGCTGCTGCTGCAGGAATACAAACCTCCCTGGGCTGTGCCACTGAGCAGCTCCTGCCTGCACCAGCCGGGGCTGCTTCCAAATTGTTTTCCTCCTCCTGTTTGAGACCACCATTAACCAGCTTGGGGGAGCAGCTCAAGAGTGACCGATGAGGTCTGACAGGACAGGAGGGCAGAGAGGGGAAAATCAGACCAGTGTCACCTGGCCCTGAGCACGTGAGCTCTCTGACATTCCCCTGGCACACGCAGACACAGCGCTGTGTGCGCAAAGGAGAAAACGCTGCCAGAAAATGTTTTTTCCTCAGATTTCTATTTTGCAGACATTTAAGGGGAAAATGTGCTGTGGATCAGATGGTTCAGAGCAATGCCTTCCATCAGACCTGTGGGTTTGGCCCCTGGGGCAACCCCAGCTCACAACAGAACCAGTTCACCACAAACACTGGTGCCACCTCACACCAAGAGGCAGCTGACCACCTCTACTGGCCAGTGGAAACCAAAGCTGGGCAGGACAGGGGGCAAACACCAAGCTCATGGCTTGGCAGATGTCTCAGAGGCTGCAGTTACTCTCACACTGTCACATCTGGCTCATGAGGAGCTGCCACTGTCAGGGATCACTGAACACAAATGCCGAAGCTCAGGGCACAGCACAGACCTCAGTGGTGTGTAAATTCACGAATTCCTACATGCAGGCACACACCTACAGCCTAAATTACACTGGAAATACCTGTGCTGTGTCATTAGCTTAGGGTTATCATGTCACAAAATAACATTGTGGAGTCTGCAAATCGAAATGCAAAATCAATTGGCTTTGGTGCATATAAAATATTGCATGCAGTTACTAAAGGTGTTACAAGATCTATTTAAAATGAGTTTTATTGAGATGAAAAAGTTTTTCCATTATAACTACAGCATGTTAATCAAAACCAAGTGCTTCCCCTTCCATTAAAACATGAATTGGAATACATTTTGTTCAAAAATACTTCAAAAAGTAATCAGTTAAATGGAGTATTTTTGGATGTGCTTTACTCCGAACGCTGGTTACTGTTTCTAATCTGGCTAATGAATGCACGCTAACGAGAGGTTGCCTGTGTGTTCATCAGAGGCTTTGAAGGGAACCTATTTCTCTGAACAGCCCTCAGCTGTGAGCTGCACTGGCAGGAGCATGCAGACCCTCAGGTGTGACAGAGGGCTGTGCTGGCCGTGCCCTGCTCAGGTGGCATTGTCCTTCTCACTCTACAAAAGTACAAAAGCATTGGAGGACTCCAGGTATACAAAGCAGTGTTTCTTGCTACCAGCATCCATTCATAAGCATCATCTTCTGGATTTCCAAGCAGCCCTGGAGTAAGGAGTAGTCCTTTTCTTATCCGGGGGTTTGAAGTAAGAATAAACAGGTGCTGCAGGATATTCTGCGTCTGGATTTTCTGCCATCATTTTCAGCTTGGCTTCAATGGCCTTTATTTTTGCACTGACACTGGAAAGAGAAAAAGCAGAAGGGAAATTGAGCTTGATCTTAGCATGAAACCCAACTATAGAAATCCAGGGATTCTGCTGACATGCGAATCCTCGCTGCACAAGGAGGGGCCAGGCAGCCCCCACCGCTGCATCTCCAGCGAGGCAGGAATGCACCGCCCGGAGCCCACACTGCTGCATTTCAACCTCTGCACGGGTTTGCTCCTCCAAGAGACACCTCAGCACCCCAAAATAATGGCCCCTGCACCTATTCAGCGCTTTCTTGAGGACGCTGAGTGAGACAACACGACAAGGCTTCCTACTTCACGTGAAATGATGTCATTTCAGGAGGTCTGAGCATGTGCAGCAGAGCACAGCTCAGAGCAGGCTGCTGGGAACAGCAGAGAAATGAAAGCCAGACTTCCTCCCAGCTACAGCCAGCTCGGGATGGGAAAACCCCAGACTCTAATTAGGTCAGGAAGAAACATTATTTCAGCATTAGCAGGGTTTATCCCAAAGGGAGAAGCTATCCTAGGTTACACCCCAAATTCCTAGGACTTTTGTTATTCGCTATCCTCCATTGGGTATGGACGGGGAGGAATGTTCCCTTCCCCGCTGTGGCTTCTTGCACCATCCATCCTCACTAGAACAACCCCTTTGTGCCACTCATGCAGTTAACAATCTGCAAGACTCAAACCCCTCTGCTCTTTACTTCCTAGCCTGTTACTTCTGAATTCCAAGCTCATTTTATCTCTGGGCAAGTGCATAAATATCGTCCTGGTTCCTCACAGGGTTCCACTGACAGAACACAGAGGAAAACCACACACCCTTTCAAACAAACTGTGAATTAGCAAAGCAGCACTATGTGCTTTAGGTAAATGCAGTGGCTGGGGAGTTTAACCACATGCCACACACAAGACCTACAGGCAAAAAAACACTGGCAAAAAATAAAAGATTAGTTTTATGTGAAGTACTACCTGTTACTTTATTTTAATCTTCTGCCGCTATAGTAGAACTTCTTGCTCATAAGCATTTTGCTAAAAACAAGTTAGTCCAGTAAAAACCCAATTCACATGAAGTGCAGAGATTCTGGCCAAAGGAGCTGGAGTGCTGCACATTCCCAATTCCCCTCCTCACCTCATTCCCTTCCCATTGCCCATTGGCTTTGCATGTTAGAAAATAAACTTCCAGTCTGAAGTGCTCCACATCAAGTGAGTGACTTCACAGGCAGTGCCCTTTCAAAAACAGCTTTTTTGCCGTGCTAGATTTTTAACAAAAATCATGCCAACAACTCTAACTCTTACTGAAATGGAAGAAGCTGGTTCCCTGCCAGTGCCACAGCTGGGTCACCCCTCACCCAACCCACCTCCTACCTTAGGTTGGACTGGGGTGGCTCCGTGCTGGAAGATGGCTCCAGACTGATTGGAAGGATCTTCTCATTTTTATTGTGATCGTATCTCTGCAAGAAAGAGACCAAGGACTGAGTCAGCTGCAATTAGGAACAAAGAAACATTTCCCACAGATGGACTTTAAAGTTGGATTAACATCGCCTCAGGTTTTGTGGAGCTTTTGCTAGGAAAGATTTTGGTGGCCAAACACTGAAACAAATCCCAACCACAATATTTGGTTAGTACCGACATGGAATGCAGGCTGGATACTGAACAGTTACGTGCATTGTACTGTGAATCCTTAAACCTTATTCTGTCACTTCTTGTTCCTCTCTACATAAGGCAGGAAGCAAAGATGGTAAATTTGGAGGTAACTACTGTACTGTTTGCTATGCTCCTTATGTGCAGAGCCAGAAGGTAACCCAAGCACATGTCTGCACAGAACCAGGCAGTGCTGGCAGAAAAGATGAGGAAAACAAAGACCAGTTAGGAACCACCTCCTTTCTGTAGAAGGCAGCTTGTGAGTCTGTCATCTCTGTGGGCAACGGGCCTCCTGAACTGTTTGCAGTGTTCTGCTTCCTTATTTCGCTTGGCACAGAGTCAGGTTTGTTTTTCAGCAGAGCTGCTCAAGCTGACAGTGTCTGGTGAGCCTTGGCCACTCATCTCAGAGCTGCTCAGCACCGCGCTGGTCTTGTCTAAAACAAACTCTCATTACAATAAGCCAAAGTTTTGTGCTGTTAAGTCTTTCCATTCAGGGATTAGAAAACGCCATGTGAACCGAGGTGATTATTTATGCGTGTTCCTGCCCAGGCCCCGGAGCAGCTGGGCAGACACTCACTCCTGCAGCTCAGACGCCTTCTGTGGCCTGATCACTGCTCAGGCATCCGGAAGCACGTGGCACTCCAGTAGCTCCACGGCTACGGAAAATGGAGACTGGATATGCACAAGCTTGGATGTGCTGACAAGAGCCCTCGAAGTCAGTAACTAAAACAATGTGGCCTCCTTTAATGAAGATACCTGGTTTGGTTTTTTAAGCATCCGAAACAGATGCACTAATATACTTGGTAAGACAGAGCAGAAAGCTGCTTGGAGGATAAATCAACACATGCTAAAAGAAAACGACCCAAAAGAAAATAGCAATAAGCATCTCCTCTCTGCTTCCCCAAAATCTGTTTATCTGCAAAGAAAGTTATTCAAAATAAATTGCTTTATCAAATACGAGATAATAAATAATTGTAGGAGAAACAAAACAAGAATTTTAAAAATTTAAAGTAAGGATGTTCCAGACGGTACTGGCTAAGTCAATCTCAAAAACTTGATTGTTTATGTGACGGAGCAAGGAATAAAAGGATATTTAGCTTAGATGCAGAGTATGTTACTTTAAAGTCAAAACTAATTAGAGCTGCTGCCACATAAATGCTTTCAGAAGTGGAACAAAGTAACACAGTAACCGGTAATTGGGAATTTCCATACCTCTCCTATCCAGAAAACCACAAAGGGAAGGATTCAAACTTCCAGCCAATTACTCACGAAGTTTGGGAAAAGTTAAAACATGGACATTTATAGAAGTAATCTGTTCACACTGCTCTGAGCAGAAACTCCCTCCCAAAGAAGCCCAGGTTAAAGGGCCTGTCCTCACTCTCAGCTGATCCAGCACAGCGTGGGTATACAGCAGAAGCTGTGTTGTAAACATCAACTCCTCAAGTTACTTCCTAGAACAGACTGAAATTATTCTGCCAGGCCAAGACTGCCTTGATAAGAATGCTTTAGTATTAAAGTTTTTCAATTTTGCAAACTAAAAGCAATTCTTCTTTCCAGCAACCAGCTTACCTTGACTTGTGCGTGTGCCCACCGCACCACCAATTTCTTGGAAAGGGCCAGCTTCCCATTGAGACACTGGATCGCCTTCTCTGCTTCCTGCACAGGAAGACAGTTCCATAAACAAACCCAGCCTTTAGTCAAAACCCACTCACATGGAAAGAGCCTTTTATTCTTTGTTATTCAGCCTTCTGTAAGTACAGCTCACTGACGGCACAGAACGTTTATCCCACTGTATCCCAATCCAGGGATACCTTCGAAAGACTCCCAGTAACCAGGCTTTATCCACGTTGCTGTTTTATTCTTTCAGTTGTTTTGGGGGAGGAAATGTGGAAAATACTCAGTTTTGAAAATACCAAACGTGGAGGCCCCGGGAAGAGCATTCGGAGGAAGGTTGATGGTGCAGGAGAAAACACTGTGACTCCTTACAGAGGTCACCTGTGTGTCACTAACACCTACCCTGCTCAGTCCAGACCCTGCTCCCGTGCACTGGGGCCGTGATCCACTCCGTCCTGTTCTGGGATCAGCAGTTTTGGGACACGCCCATAAAACCTGACTCACAGCAGCTGAAGATTTATGGCAGCGCTGCTCCACCTTGCTATGAGTAATTTTCTAGAGCTAAGGCACAGTGTTAGGGCTCTTCTGACATCCTTATCACCAGCTGCAAAAGGGACCAAAGAACTGGCCCTTTCTAGTTAATATTAAAAAGCAGGATTCAGGGAAAGACAGCAGAGGAGAAAGGAAATCACTATTGCTACTTCCAGGAGCAGTCACAAAGTGGCTGTGACAGAGTGGAGCTGTTAGAATCTGTGGGTTTGTGTAGACAAAGTACTGAATTTATCCCTTCCCGTCGTAGCTTTAAATTAGCATTAAAAAAAAGAAGGGGAAATAAGTCAGTCATTTGTACCAGAACTTTAGATAAGAAGCGACTTACCTGTTTGGTTTCAAAGTTGACAAAACAGTAACCCCTCGGCTGCCCTTCCAGAGCACCAGACTTGTGGAAGAGAAAGTCAAATTGCTTTACTTTGCCAAACTTCTGAAGGAGTTTGAGGAGGTGGTATCTGAAGGGAAGAGAAAACATTTATGACATGTTTCATCCCACTGACAGTGAGGAGATAAGAGAGGAAGTCCCGACACACACACCCCCCTCACTCTCGGTAACAACACATTCAGCTGTGTCACACACATTCCCAAATCCCTGCAGAGGTGGGTGCCCTGTGCAGCACTCCTTCAGCATCCATAGCTCTGAGCAGCATCATCAGTGACTTTCCAAAACTCCAAGGCACAAAGCTCCCTCCCAGCAGTGCCAGCTGAAGGGCACGGAGATCTATTAATAGCTGCCTTTTGGACAATTATGCAATGTCTCCCAAGGGGTTTGGGAGGGCTTTGCCTCCTGCCTCACTAAATCACTCCTACTTTTAGCATAACCCTCCTGTCTCCCCCCTCTAGCCCTGATGTGACCACCTGAAGTTCCATCCCCTGTACTCCTCTCGAGGCACAAGCAGTCTGAGCCCACAGTCCTCAGCACCCTGCATCCCCCAGGATCCTGCAACTCCTGCTGCCCTGCCTCTCCCCGCACAAACCCATCCCTTCCCGGTGCCAACCAGTGCCGGTGCACCGGCAAGGACACCCCAGGGCACACAGACAGGCAGCTACACGTGCCTAGCAAAGACAGGGATGCAGGAAGACAGAAGAATAAACAGAACAACCTGCAACCAGGGACTGCCAGCTGACCTCAACAAAAAAGGCACCAGCCAGCCCTCAGTATCATCCAGCCTAAATCTGCCAATGCTTCTGGCTCAGACAGCTTTTCAGTGACATGTTCATGGAAGACAGACACTTTTTTAGCCAATTATCTTCCTGTCATCCAGTGGGGAGTGTGCTGTTTCCAATAAAACTGGGGAAAGCCAGAGTAAATCTGTCTGCTTAGTATCTGGTGCATTGAGCAACTTAAAACAAGGAGCACATTTGCTGTACAGGCCACATCTAGTCCTGAAGGCTCTTTGCAGCTTTTTTTGGTTCCCTGGGATTGAAATGTTTAACAACACTGGCTGACCTAGGAGAAAAGTGACACTCATTGCTACTTCACTGCCTGACCCCATCCCTGGCATTTAAGAATTATCTAAGTGTTTAATAAGGGTGTCTTAGTCAGGACTCATCTCCCAAGCAGATGTACAGTGTTTGCTAGCAAGCCACGCAGTCTAAGCCAAATATTCAGTGTTTAAGCTGACACTCAGTGCTCAGAGAGCCAACCAGGGTAACACCAGGCACCGGCTGAAACCTCCCATGTCCAGACATGAAGAGCCAGTAGTGGCCCAAGACAGCCAAGTGCACCAGGCAACCACAGGGACTTGTCCAAATGGGAAGGGCAGACAACATTTTTCCTAATAAAGCCTGATAGGATGTCTGAAAAGGGCCTTAGCCCTTTGTTAAGCTTCAGAAGCCAGGCAAGAAAGTTCCAGGAATGTGAGTCATCCCACAGGATGGGTCACGGTGGACATTCAGGATGTGCACTTTTAAAGAGGTGAAGGTGCAGCGTGTGTACAGACGAGCAGAGCAGAAGGGCCAAGTTATCCCCCAGGGGAACACACACATTGTCATTGATTATGGAAGGCTTCCTACATCCTTTGGAATACAGATGAAGTGCGTGGTCTTCCAAGAAGCCTGTGAGCTCTCAAACTCTGCTCAGAAAGCAAGGGAAACAGAAAAGAGCAGGGGGAAGAAAAGGAGCTGATTACACAGTAGCCAAATTTCACCACCTCACACCTCCAACAAGCAGACACAGATGTACAAGTGGAAACACTGACTTTGGAGACGTGATGTATAAAAAACTCCACATGTCGGACTTCCAGAGCCTCCAAAAAATGTAAACGCACCTCAGGTTTGTTTCTGTAAACACACTGCTACAAAAAGCCCTCGGAATTCCAGCAGTATGGAAATAAAGCCCTTACCACCAGGATGCTGTTCCCATTCTGGCCATTACAGAGCCAGGGGAAGGGCAAGAAGGATTCTCCCTGAGTTCTGCACTAAAAATCCCTGCAGCTGCCTTGCCAAGAGGAACTCTTTGGGAGTGTTTTTTTTCTGAGAGCATCTGTGTTCAAATAACACTTTCTTAGCATTGAGGTGATAGTTGCTCCTTTAAAACAAATTTCATCAACAGTCTAGAAGCAACTTAAGTCATCTATTTTATTTGGAGTATTTTTTCCCACTGCGTCTGCAATTTTACAACTGCAGGTCACCTCCTCTCCGTGGAACAGCTCAGAAATCTTGTATAATTAACATTTCAGGCTGTGATTACAGCTTGTTATTGTTAAAATATTGAGAGCATTAACAGTAACTTGACAAGTAGTTCATTGGGCCAAGAGCTACGGAAGAAGAAGACTGTCATGGAAAACGTGAAGCCTTATTAAAAAAAAAGGTGAGAAGATGTAAAAAGCTTTACTATGGCAACAACGTGGGTCATCCAGAGCTTGGAAGTCGTTGGCACCGCTGTGGCCCCACCGCGCCGCGCAGATCCGCGGCCAACCTCCATCTCCACTTCCTGTCATCTGATGTGAATGCGAGACAAACCTGCAGCTCCCCCATTTCCTTTTCCTCCTCTCTTCCTCCTGGCACCCCGAGCGCTATTCAGACGCAGGCAAGGCTTCCTCTGAACAATGCTGTCCCAAGGATCCCGCGCGGGGACCGGGCCACATGCGAAAACTATTATTGCGAGGAATTCTGCCCCACTGGGAGTCAGCGGGGGTCTGTAACAACAACTTGTGCACACATTGTTTTCTAGGTGAGACTCATCGAGAGGGGATCCTCGACAAGCAGCACGACAGCTGAGGAAGTTGAACACCCGCTACTTCATACCCGTGGAAAATGAATGGGCATTGAAAGGCTACGGGAAACCAGATAATGTCAGCCAGAGAGCTGAAAATGAAATCTCTGCCTGTCCAAAACCCTGGAAAGTCTCAGAAGGCTTTACAAACAGGAATGGGCAGAGCAGGCAATTCCACCCCACCTGCCACACGGAGACGTGTGGTTTTGCCCCGTGGGATGGGAGCACTGAGGGGTGATGAGATCTCACGGCTGAGCCACAGCACATCCCCTGCCCTGCTGTGCTGCTGGGGGACAAACGATGGTGGAGACACCAAACCACGAGGAACCACCTGCTGCTCTCCTCATGCAGACCCCATGGCAGGGATCTCACAGCTTCCAGAGGGCCTGGAGACACCATCCTGTGTCACAAGCAGCTGTGAGGTCCCCTGGTGCCACCTCTCCTCCTTCCAGCTGCCAAGAACACACTCGAGAGACTCCCAACACCACCTGCTTCCCCAGGGAGGCAATCCTTTAAGGATGCTGGATAAAAGAAACCACTCACAAACACTACCAGCAAGGAGGAATGCCCGGCTGAAGAGCCACCATAACCCAGTGCCCAGGGAACGTCAGCAGCCCCAGCTGAGTCACGGTCACTCGGTGTGTGCAACAACCTCCCAAAAGCATCAGCTCCCAGGCTGTCATTCGTGGGCAGCCCTACATTGATAAATGCCTGTTCCTGCAGCTTGTGCTCCAGCGTGTACATTACCTATTAACTCCCCAGCACTTGACTGCAGCTCTAGTTTGCTCTTTAAATGGAAGCCTTGGATTGATTCAAGACTTTCTGATCTCATTTCTGCTCGAGAGTGTCACGACCGCTTATTAACTCTGCCAACAACTCAATCAACCTTACTCTGTCTTAAACAAATCCAACATAGAAATAACAAAGGCAACTCTTTTAAAAACAGATAAAAGCAGCAAATGAAGAAACATTTCGTTTTCAGGGGTTTGATTTAGTCATGGGAGTAGTAACCTCAACAGGAATAATTCAGAGGAACAACCAGAACTAGAGATGTAAGCCCTTAGCATAAGTGACCAAGGGTCAAGATGATTTATAGAAACTTACTGACCACACTTTCTCTACACTGACAATGTGTTAAAAGGAGCTTCCTCTTCTTCTATTCACAAGGAAGTGGAGACACAATATCATTTGCAGGAGAGAAGAGCCATTTTAAAGCAAAACACAGAATTATAAACCCGGAAACAAGCAGCAAGCGCTGTCACTCACCACTGGGCAAACTTTAAACATTTAGGAGCATGGAAACACTCTAGGTTTGAGAACCCTAGGGAAACCACCAAATTCACTTCATCCAAACAATGAAAACAGTAAATTTTGCCATATAAAGCTATTATTTATCTGGCCAAGATGAAAAGGAACAACCCTCACTGAAAGGGTCTTTAGCACCACTGAGGATCACCCTGGGAAATGAAGGATCCAATGCACTCTCACCCTCCACTCCTCCCCTCACACTAACCTAGTTGCTGAATCCCTAAGGACCCAGCAAACCCCGCTCGAGAATTCCTATATCTAATTTCACGTGGTCAGTGAATGTGGACAAACCACAGTAACGGAGCTGTGGGACAGAAGTGGTAATTAATGCAGAAACCTCCCAAAGCTGAATGGCTGAAATCACAATGCATTAATGATTCCATTTAGAGGCTATTAGGGAGCTGCTCTGTTCAGATGAACCACACTTAGAATAAAATCCCAGCACCTGCACACACACAAAAAGAACCAGGAAGAAAAAGTATTCCATGACAGACATACACAATAGTTAATCAAAAAAGCTTGTTTGTTATGAGTGTGTAAAGCCCAAATTGTTTTCGTTTGCCTTCTTTTTTATACAACCTAGTGATTTCACAGCACACTGCCCAAATATTGGACAGCCCATCGTATTCCCCTGACAATTTAGCTGTTGAAATGTTATGCTTGCTCAGGAGATAATTATCTGTAGCCTGGAGAAAACACAAAATGCTCACACACGTGCTTGATTCATGCACTTACCCACCACAGCAGCCAGTGCCAGCACTCCCACCTCCTCACCATCCACTGCTCCAGCCGCCCTCCTCTGCTTACCTCACACCCAGCAAAATACCAAAACAAGGCTCTTGTTTAACACAGACCTCCGGCTGTCAGGTCTCCCCTGCCCACACTCATTTCTCCACAAACCCCAGCCACTCTGGGTTACGACTGCCAGGGTTGTGTGAGTTTTTTTACCACTGTTTGCATCACTGTCACCCTGAAAGTCTCCAACCTGATATTCTACATTTCTCTAGTTTAGAGAACAGCGATATTTCCAGCCCCCGGGCTCCCAGCCCGAGTGCTGCCTCGGGGGGTGCTGTTCGCAGGAGTTCAGGACCTGCTCTGAGCCCCTCGGTGCGTGGGGGACACCCCACACACAGACACAGCCACGCTTCAGGCGATTCCCTGCCTGCAACAGCACCCAGCAGGCTCGGGCTGCTCCTCACAGTGCGAGCCTGCTCGAGTTCAGGGCGACTGTCACCCCTCACGGCGGGGCAGAGGCCGGAGCGGGGAGTGCTGCACCAGCCGCGCACGGGGGCACCCCGACACCCCGGAGATCTGCTGGCACCGGAGGTCGGGCAGGGCTCGGGCGAACGCTGGGCCCCGGGGGCTGCCCAGGCCGGGGAGGGGCCGGGCAGGGACCGGGGAGGGGCGATGTGGCACCACCCGGGAGGTGCTGATGCGGGAACATGGCCCCGTCCGGGGCGGCGCCGCTGCGGGGGCGGCGCCCGGGGGGCTCGGCAGGGCGCGGATGCCGCCGGTGCCCCGCGGCCACTCACTCGGTGATTTTGGGGTCGAGGTTGCCGATCCAGAGGCGGTGCCCGTCCTGCAGCGCGCCCTCGGAGAGGATGGAGGCGTTCTCCAGCGGCAGCGCCTGGCGGCCCGGCTCCATGGCGGCGCGGAGGGCGCGGGGCGG
>VWPU01014558.1:0-13097 GCA_013398955.1 Callaeas wilsoni | reverse complement strand
CCGCCGCTCCGCTCCGCTCCGCCGCGCCGAGGGGAGGTGAGGTAAGGTCCGCGCCGCTCCGCCGGGATGGGGTCAGGGCTCCGCCGCTCCCGGTCCCTTTCCTAGTCCCGCTCGCCGGCGCATCCCGCGAGTTGCGCCGGGCTCGGGCAGAAGTTGATCCCGTGGATTTCCCAGTCACGAGTCCCGCTGTTCTGGTGCCTTTTCTCCCGAGGAACACCGCAGGACGCTCCAGCCATCCCTCCTCGGGCGGGTCTGAGCCCGCTTTCCTCTACTTTTCCTTTTCTCATCTCTTCTCCCTCCTCTGACCCGCCTCGGTCACGTCCCTTTCCCAGGGAATCCTCCCCAGAGCCTCTGCCGTCTCCCAGTGCCCAGCCCTTTCTTTCTGCTGTTAGGAAATATGTTTGTGAGAACAAAAGTGTTTTGGGGAAAGTGCCGTGACCTTTGGGACAGCCACTGCTGGCACTCACTGCTCCAGCCCTGCCCGGAGTCTTGTCCCCTGCCGCAGCTCCCAACATCTGCACCCGGGTACCGGCACCGTTCCCGGGTCCTGGCACTGTGGCGCCTTCCACAAAAACCTTGGGGGACACAAGGTGCTTATTTTTTTAAGAGTGTTGCTGTTAATTGGCTCCTGAGCTACCAGGTTCTCCAGCTTTGAACATTCCCAATAAGCCAGGAAAGATCCCCCCTGTACGGTAGCCCCAGGCCAGGCAATAACCTACTGGAGATATTTCTCATCTATGGGCAGCTTTGCTATAAGGAACATGTTTAATAAATCATAAGGCCGGTGAATTCCTGGGATTTTTATTGCTTCTGTAAAAATGCAGTTTTGATCCGTCTGCGAGGGATACTGGGAAACAAAGCGGCTCCTTTCAGAGCCGGATCCTATGAATTTAGGACACAGACCTGGCAGCAAGGCTGGTGGCTGCGAGCCCCCTGGGCAGGGGCCGTGCCGTGGCACAGGGGCTGTCCTGTCTCTGCTCTTTTAGGGACCAACGTAACCCAGGTGCCTGAAGCTCCATTTTGGCTTTCCCCACTCCCCTGGGGCTGCGGACATGACCGCGTGTGTGGAGCCGAGGCGGCGATGCCAGGGGAAACACCACAGCTGGAAATGCAGCGGGGCTACACCAGGCTTCCAGTTACATTTTTCCTCCTTGCCCTGTTGTCCAAGGGGAAAAGAAGCAGCAAAGCCCAAACTGCTAAAAAATGGGAGAGGTTTTTGCAGGAAGACTTGCCCCTGGTTTCCGTCAGCGCGGCTCACCCGATCCCCCAGCAGTGGGGCGGTGGATTGTCCCAGATCCCGGATTGGGCAGAGGAATGGCAATAAAACAATTTTGCTTGCCTGTTCCAATCTGAAAACTCGGGTTTAGAAGCAGGAGCAGAGCTGAAACACGAACTGCACACAGAGATGTGAATCCAGCAGCTGTCAGGGGCTCATTGGGATTTCGGAAACCACGAGTGCTGTGGCTGAGGCAGTTGGTTGTGGACTGAAATAGGTGGTGGAGGCTCTGCCCCACTGCACTGGGCCAAACTGAGAGGCTGGGCTGCCCTTGTCCAAGGAGGCAGCAGTTTGGTGACTGGGATTTGTCCCGTCTCCTGCCATGTCTTTGTTTTAGGCTGTGCGGAGCCCGGCCACAGAGGCGGGGAGGGAGCGTTTCTTTGTACAGGGAAGCATTTAAATTCTTTGCAGTGATTCATATATTCCATTCATATGAAACACAGTCCTGCCGAGTGTGAATGGGGACTGCGGGGGGATTTTTTTAAGGCAATAAGCCCTAGAAGTGTCAAAAGTTATTCACACCTTGGTGAAATCAAGGATATTTCTGTCCATGACTCTTGGCAGGGGCTCAGCACAGCTCGCCTTGCATTGGGTTTTCGGTTTCCCACTTGGATACGGAGCGGGGGGAGCATAGGGGCAGCGCTCCCATTCCCCCTGCCCAGTGCTGGAACATTTCCTGGTGCCAGAGGGGCCCGGCATGGGCTGTGCCTGGAGGTCGCAGCTCAGACCCTCTGGGGTCACACGCCCAGAAAGCCCCAGGGCTGGTGAGCAGCCACCTCTCAGTGAGCCCACGGCTGGGGGAGGTGCTGTCCCTCGAGTGATGGTCACCAAGGCTGTGACCATAGCTACAGACCAGCTGTCCCCATCGGGGCAGAGCCTGCCCTGCTTGCCCTCAGCACAGGCCACAGGAACAGCCCAGAGAGAGGCCTTTTTGGGGGGTGCTGGGACCTTGGTGAGGGGCTCCTGGGGTCAGGCATGACCCTGGGGTCACTGCCCTGCTCTGGGGGGCTGCCGAGTCCCTGTTGAGGAGCGTTAGTTTGGGGGGAATCAAGTGGAGTGGCTGAGGGCCGAGATGTGGGGGGCATCACCCCGATGCCACAAGGTGTCCCAGGTGTGGGGGCAGCACCCGCGGGGAGCTCTCGCCTCTGCTGGCCCCTCCAGGATGCTTGGAACCACTGTAAATCCTCTTCGAAGGAACTGGGAAGACAGTTTTATGGCTGCTAGGGAGGCAGATTAGCAGGGTGTTGTTTTCAGTGCCGATCCATCCATCACGGGACGCCGGCGCTGCGTGGTGCATCCAAGTGCTCGGCTGCTGGCGGGCGGTGCAGCCTCTCCCGGGAAGGTGGAGATGAAACCGCCTGGTTTTAATGTTCTGTCTGCTCCCTGGATCTGTGATGTGGGGGACAAAACCGCCTCCGAGGGCCCTGGGCTCCATGGCCGGCAGTAGCCAAGCTCCTCACGCTCCGCAACAACGGCGGATCAAGGGGATTTGGGCAGTGGCACCTGCAAAAGGCATTAACCCGGTGGGGAGGGCGTGGGGCCGGTCCCGTCTGTCCCCACACACCCCTCTGTCATTCTCTCCTATTTCATCTTGTCCGCAGCCCAGGAAGGAACAGAGTTTCCATTCCTCTGCACTAAAGAAAATATCTGTGTCAATAAAATCTCGTAGTTCAGAAGGGGGAGGGATAAAAAGACACCAAATTGCATTTGTCTTCCCTCAGTTTCTCAATCCCACCTTTTTCCCTCCGAGAGAAGGTGCAGGCCATCGACTCTGCTGGGCACGTGCTAGGCTCTGAGCATCCCCAGTCCTCCATGCACTCTGTCACAGCTGATTAGAGAGGGTAATTAACTGCCTTAACAAAGCGGAGGGACATTGACACATGCCCACTCCCTCCTTTGTACTCAGGGGTTCCCTGTGCTGGACATTCGGGGAGCAGGGCAGGGTGCTGCTGGAAGCTGGCTGTGTCCTGCAGTAATCCCGTGGGACTGGGACCCTCAGGCTGGCTGGTGATGCAGGGGTGATACCCCACACCACCGACCCCCAGCTCTCCCCTCCTGCTCAGGGCTCGGCTGCACTCAGTTGCTTCCCTGCGTTGGCGACTTGGACGCCGGCACAGACATAATAAACCGCTTTTCCTTTTCCCCCTGTCACCGGAGCCGTTCCTGAGTCACATCCCTGGCCGCCTGGCTCTTCCCCAGGGCTGTCTGCTCTGGCTGCATAACCCTGCACATCGGCTGCAGACTTCAAAGCAATGGGATCCATCCCGGCCGGGAAGGGCTGGAGGGATGGCAGCGCTCTGGGAAACATCTGCACGGGGCCGGGGGAGTGCAGGGGCGGGCGCAGCTGGTGGGATGTGATGCTCTGCTCCCCAAAAGCCTGGCTCACCCCTGGGCAATGCTTGGCTGCCCCAAAGAGCTGCAGGAGCTAGACCCTTCACCAAAGCCACATCCTGCCCTGTTCTCCCGTGTCCCTGCAGGAGCATCCCACCAGGGACCCTACGGCTCCTGATGGCTGCTGCCTCCCTGCAGCGCTTCCGAGCTTGGCTGGGGGCTGCAGGAGGGAGATGGGTCCTACTAAAAATGGGATGAGATTAAAAAGGAGCCGAAGGTGGCAGCGTGAGGGTGTCTGCTGTCCCCTCAGCCCAGTGGCCATAGAGTGGTCCCATGGCCTCTGGCCTCAGTGTCAGCCAAGCTGATGGAGCAAAGCTCCAGATCACAGGCAGCAACCGCAGCCAAAATCTGCAGAGCAGCCAGGTCTGGTCTCTGTGACCTTCCCTGGGGCCGAGCCAGTCCTGCTGGCCCATCTGGAGATGTTTGTCCTCAGAGGCTGTTCCAGGAGCCTCCATCCAGGACAGGGCTTGGCAGAGAGCAGGCAGGGAGGAGGACAACGACTTCAATGTCCACCTGCTGTGGACGCAGTGGCCGATGCAATGCCTTGCCCAGCTTGGCTGTTTTGCACCAAAAACCTGAGTCCTTATTTCTTGCGGCATTCCCAGCCCAAGTTCTGCCTTCCCCAAGGAGGATGTGGCCCAAGAAATTGCCCCAAACCAGCAGATTTCTGCAAACCTGCTGCACACTGGAACAGCCTGGCCATGCTGGACCCCTGGGACCTCGCAGCGCTCCTGTGCCTGCCCCGCAGAGCTCTGGCTGTCGCTGAGAGCCTCTTTATTGTTCTGGCGGAGGGTTTTGTTTCACTGCTGCCTTCCAAGTTCCCAGGGATCTAAATTCTAAAGCGGGGTCTTGTAAAGAGTCCTGTCCAGATGGGCGAGATGATATTGCCGTATCAGATGAGAACTATCCCCGTCTTTATCCACAGACAATGCAGCAGTGGGAGCAAACAAGGATAGAGCCTTTCTTTGGAGGCACATTAGCCAAATAAGAGCCTTCACTTTGTTTTGTGTCGAAACCTAAGGCCTCGAGGCCAGACCACCTCAGGGAACTGCCCCATCCCTGCAGCCACATGAGGATTTACCCCTTTTCCCGATGCCCATTTTCCTGGCAGGGCAGAGCAGCAGGTCCTGCCCGTCTCATTGCTGGGGTGTTCCCTGTCCTGTCCCCGCTGTCAGAGTGGTGTCCATGCCCATTTTCCTGGCAGGGCAGAGCAGCAGGTCCTGCCCGTCTCATTGCTGGGGTGTTCCCTGTCCTGTCCCCGCTGTCAGAGTGGTGTCCATGCCCATTTTCCTGGCAGGGCAGAGCAGCAGGTCCTGCCCATCTCATTGCTGGGGTGTTCCCTGTCCCGTCCCCACTGTCGGAGTGGTGTCCATGCCCCCAGGGCTGGGAAGGTCTCAGCAGTGCTGCAGGGATTGGGCAGCAGTCAGGCCTCTTCTGTCCTTGGACACCGACAGAAGGTGGAAGATGCTTTGGTTGTGCCCCATCATTGTGGGATAGTTGAACCCACTCAGGCAAGATTCGGGGCTATCCAGAGCAGCTGAGGCTGCTCCGTGCACTCACTTGTGGTGATGCACAAACCCTGCGGCCAATTCACCTGCTTTCAGATTTCATTACAAGACCCAGAATTCAGCCCAGGTTTGTCTTAAGAAGTTACCAGAGGCTGAGAGAGCCTGGGACTGATTTATGGCTTCCCATCAAAATCATGTGGTTTCACCACGAAACTTGGAAGCTCCGTCTGCATTTTTCCTTTGGAGATTTTGGCTTCGCTCCAGGGGTGAGAGTGTGAATCCAGGGAGTGCATCAGAGCTGGAGCGTTTGGGTGCTACGACTGAAATGGAGGAGATACGGATCACCACAAGGAGAATATTTAATGTCAGGACAACACAGCCATCGTTCTCAGGGAAGCACCGATAAGGCGGCGGGAGGCTTGGCACGGCACAGAGCTGCAGCAGGTCCTTTGCTCTCACTGTAGCTTTCATTTCAACACTCGAATCTTATCGCCCTCACATCCTGCTCCGTGTCAGCGGCCAGAGCAGCATCTCCCGAGCTGCCGTGCCCAGGCAGGCTGGGAAGTTCCGCTGCCCTCCCTGAAGCCCTGCTCTGGACTTACAGGGTGAGCTGCCAGTGCCCACCGGGGTTAAATATGTGGGCTTTTGCCAGAGAAGCATATTTCCAGCCTCAAACATGCATTGTCAAGGACTGCAGAAAGGTATTTCTCACTGCTCCATGTGCTGTGAGCCAGCGGACAAGAACAAGACGACTTTTATTGCTATTTCTTCATATTTCCTGATATTGCCAGTCTGGCACTCACAACCCACAGGCAGATCCCGACCTGGGCCTGGGTTTGGATTACAGCGGCGATACCTTTGTCTTTGCTTTGCCTTTAATTTCAAATGCTTTGGGCCCCATAGGGCTGAGCTGATAACCTGGGAGGCCAGAGCCCACAGCCCCAGGGTGGGCAGCCTGGGTCAAGGGCAGACCCCAAACCAGGCCCGTGCGCAGGCATTGCAGGCACACAGAATCATTAAGGTTGGAAAAGCCCTTCAAGATCATCAAGTCCAACCTTCAACCAAATACCCCATGCCCACTAAACCATGCTGTGAAGTGCCATGTCCATTTTTTGAACGCTTCCAGGGATTCTGACCCCATCACATCCCTGGGGAGCCTGTTCTGCAGTTGGAGCCAGGCCATCCCCCTGCCCTCACAGCAGCTCAAAGATCCCAAAGCCCAGTGACTGCAGTGGGCCCACAGACCCCCGAGGGTCACATAGTGGGGCTCTCAGCATCTGGCTCGTGGCAGGGCACGAACAGAGGAAAAGAGCTTTGTGTTACATAAATAACAAGGTCAGGGCCCTGCGAGCTGCTCCTGCTGCGCGCGAGCGCCGCGTCCTGCTGAGCATCCCCTGGCGCGGGGGCCAGCGGGACAGCAGAGTCGCTTCAGGGCTTGGGTGCCTTTGTGGTTTTAATTTAGTGGCTTTTTAAAGTCAAGATGAAAGGGAGAGCCGGGCAGGGCCGCAGCAGTTCCCCTGTCTGCATCCAGAGGAAGCTGGTGGGGCCGTGCCGAGCACCGGTGGCTCCATGCCCGCTTCCCGAACCTCCGCTTGCTCCTTCCCACCGCCGGCACAGACACGTCCGCACCACGAACGGGCCTCGTCTGTGCCAATGCCACGCCGTGCTAGGAAGCGCCAGCTCATGTGGCAGTGTGACATGACCCCTCAGGGCCTGGTGTGGGACACTCAGGTGTCTGGCACTGCTCTGACAGCCCGGCACGGTTGGTGCTGATGCTCTTTTCTATTACGCCTCCCATAGCCATTCCTTAAAGACCATGAGTGATGTCACTGCCAGCCATCAGCTACGGGCCAGGACAAGACCCCAGCGCTCCTCGAGCAGCCATAAATTGAGCTGTACAAGGAGTCTGTAATTATTTTATGCCAAGCCTGGTATTTTCCTCCCCCCAGGGAGGCACTGGAGTGAACAAGAGCAGGCCTGTGCCAAACCATGCCCAGGCAGCGCTTTTATGAAATCTTGGGCTCGTCAGAATTAATTTCATTTAAAACATTCTTCTCATTTTTCATAAAGCACAGCAAATCCGCGGTACTTAGGGCAGGAATGCAGCCAGAGCGCTGCCGGGCAGGCGGCGAATTACCCGCGGCAGATGGGCCGTGACGGCGGGGTCGCCCACGGTCCGGAGCTGCGCCGGCCTCGGCTTCCTGGGGGCATCCGGCTGGGAAGAGATGCTGAAGTGACCGTCTGGGAAACAGCCAGGCACGGGGCTCTGGCAGTCCCATCCCGCCCTGTGCTCCCAGGGGATGTGGGAGTCCAGGTGTTGACCCCATCAAAGCTCTGTGAAGGCTGTGGCTGTGGCCATGACCGTTCCCACCCCAGTGCCCGGTGCTGTCCCTGCACGTGCGGGATGGGGCATCGCAGATCGTCTGCTTGAGTCCCCTGGCTGGTGGCAGCTGGCCCAGGGGTGGAACCTGGTCCAAAACCTGAGCAGAACTGCTCAGATTGTGGATAATTCGAGTGATTTTTGGGGCTGGGGATACTTGACTGGGGCTGGGGGCTGAAGCAGTGCGGGGGTAAGGGTTGGGAGTTGGTGCTCCTGCCCTGCACGAGAAGGTGTGAAGACCAGAGCTGTGGGAGAAGCAAACCTCTGTCCACTACTGCTGGGGCATGGCAGGGGCACCTTCCCAAAGGCAGGACCTCTGCAGGGCTGCTGCTGGAGAGCTCTTGACTTGGGATGGAGTTTAGTCCCTGAAGTCCAATTCCAACTGGAGAAATAGCTCAAAAATCCTATAATTCTGGAGCCCAGACCCACTGGGAAGGGATGTAACTCCCTTTCCTTCAGCCTTCCCCCTCTTGCAGCCTCCCAGGACAGGACCCAGGTGAGCATCTTGGCCACTGTGTCCTCTTAGGATGCAAACAGGAGTTCGTGACCTCGGTTGACCCTGGGGCAATGAGAGCAGGCTTGGGACATCCCCACGGGAATTAGAAACCAGAGGGAGCCAAGGGGTTCATCCAGATGGTCCCGCTGCAGGCTGGGATCATACCTGGGAACTTTGTTTTCTCCAAACTTCCACCTCCTGGCAGGTCAGTGGGCTTCAGCCTGCCAGGAAGCTGGCAGGGGTGAGTAGGGGGATTAGGGGGTTCAGCAGGTGTCGACCCTCATCTTTCATCCTGCTGCAGGGAAATCCATGGCTTGCTTTTCCCTGTTCCTGCACGAGTCCTGCCTCCGTGTGTTTGCTGCTAACTGGGATGGACTGGGAGATGGAGTTTGGAACAGCACTGGGGTCTGCACCATGGCCAGAGCCCTGTGAGCACCAGGCAGCTCAGTTTTGGCTGGATGGAACTCCAGAGGAGTGCTCAGCAGCTCCACCACTGTGTGGCACTGCCAGGTGCCCGGCTGATGGCGTTTGCCAACTGCAGGGTCGGGTCGATCCGCGTTGCTCCGCAGTTTGCCGTGGAGCGTGAGAGCACAGGGCTGGGTGTGCTGTTTATTTTGGTTAAATTGAGTTTTCTCTGGGAGATTGGGGGGCGCGGGGGGCCTCCAGACAAGGGGCTTTTGTGAGCCGAGCTGCAAGCCGATCCCCTTTTGTGGTTTTGCTTTTTTGGATGATACAATTTGTTATTCCAAGAACTACCCAGCAAATGGACCCCATTAGCCGAGTCCCCAGAGCAGCTGGAGCTGGAGCTGGCGCTTGCAGCGCCTTTGTCTGTGTCCACCTTGGGCCCACTGGGAGCACTGGGGCCATGGCACTGCTTTGCCCCTGGATGGTGCCCAGGGGACATAGGGGGGCCAGGAGCTGCTGTCCCTCCTTGCTGGCTGTGCTGACAGGGCATCTTATGGGATTAGCCTGGGCTGGGACCAGCGGAAAGCACTGAGTTTGTTGAATTCCCTGTCACACTTGGGTCCCTGGCACACACTGACAGTAACCCAGTTGTTGCCACGCTGCTGGGGGCTGGAGCCAGTGCTGGGGCAGTCCATCCAGGGGCAGCCCTTTTGGCCCCTCAGACAGGGCTGGACCTCACCCTCATGCTTGATGGGAGCTGTGGGAATTCACACCCCTCTCTGCCTTTGGGCACGAGCAGCATCCCCTGCACTGGGGGCAGCATTCGGGATCCCACTGGCATCCCCCCGCCTGCTCCGAAGGGCCCCTGCACAGCCTGCACACGAAGGGCAGCTGCGTGAATGCCATGGCAGCCTGTGCTGTTGGAGCCTGGCCCCGGGGCCGTGGTGCCAGGGCATGGCCATCTCTGGCCACCAGGGCCGGGCGGTCCAGCCGGAGCATCCTTGGCCCGCTGGCGCTGCCTCCCGCTGTGCAGGGATGCTGCTGGCTCTGTTTGTCTTGGCTCCGATGGGCTTTTTCCTGCATGTGAGAGGCTGGAGCTGGGCAGGAGCCAGTGGGTTTATAAATAAAAGCGTCGGACACCTCTCTGGGTGGTGCTGAAAGCTCCTGAATTAGCCCCACCGCCCTGACGCAGGGCATGTGGCCGCTGTGTTCCGAAGACACCCAGGGGCTCTCCCTGCTCCCCGACCCCATCCTGGCCGCTCTTGCACGACAGCCCCTGTGCCCCCTCCCCAGCCCCACTCGCACCCACCACTCCTGAAGTGCTGGGACACACTGCCCTGGCCAGCTGGGATGTATCCCTGCTCCCACCAACCTCCGAATGGGACATGTTCCCCACACCTGGCTGCCCCACAGCGAGTAGGGGTGTCCAGAAGCGCACAGCAGACACCAGCCATGCCCGGAGATGATTTTGGCACAGAGGCTGGGTGCGGGAGCATCCCTAGGGCACGGGTGCGTGCTGGCACCGCACAGAGGAGACATTGGCTGCCGCCAAGTGGCCCCTTGGCCACCTCCGGTTGCCGAAGAACCTGGAGGAGAGCGCTGGCCGCACCGCGTCACCTCCCATGCTGGCCGCACCGCGTCACCTCCCGCACTGGCCGGCCGCACACCGTGTTGGCGCCGTGGCGCTGGCCTGCTGCGGGCAGGAGTGGCCGGGGGCCGTGGGACACTGGCCTTGCACGGCATTTGCTTTCCATTGGCTCATCAGAGCCACGGTCCGGCCCTGGCAGAGCCCAGCGGGGGCCGTGGGAAGGGGCAGCCGTAACTTCCCAACAAAAGGAGCCCGGCAGTGGGCAGGAGACGGTGCCGGGAGCCAAGTGCAGGGGCAGGACCCGCTCCAGGGCTCCTCGAACCAGCCGCCCCCGCTCACCGCTGCCCGCAGTGTGCCGGGGGACGGAGGCGGCCGCAGCCCCCGGTGCCTCCCTTGGAGGCGAGGGCCAGCACAGACGGGGGGTTCCTGGCGCCCAGCCGCGGCCAGAGCCCTCCTCCCACCGCGCCCCCGCCGCATTCCACCCAGGGCCTGACATTTCAACGTGTCGAGCCTTCGGAAAACAGCATTTTAATGCTCTTGCTGTAAAAGCGGTGGAAAATGTCCGTGGGCTTGTGCAGGAAGGCTCCCGGGAGCCGGCCACGCCGTGGGCGTGCCGGGCGCTGGCTGAGCCGTGCCAGGGCAGCTGGGATGGGGTGGGATCCTGTGGAGACCCACGGCTCTCTGAGACACCCCTGCAATCGCAGCCAGCTCTGCTCATCCCGGGTATTTCTGTAGCAGGGGTGAGGCTGGTGCTGCCTGTCCCAGGTGGGCTCTGCAGCCACTCAGGGCACGGAGGGGGCTGTCACCTCACCCTCCCTGGGCATTGCCTCCTGCCATCCCGGCCTCCAGAGCTTTTCCCTGCCCTCTTCCCATACCAGCTCCAGGCTGAAGGCTGAAGGGTTCTTTGGGCTTCTCTTCTCTCCTGTTTTTTGGATTTTTAAAATAATTGTCCTCTAGAAAAATGGGCTGAATAGGTCGATTTAATTTTCTCCCCATGTTTCATTGCTCAGAAATGCCAGGCCAGTGTGACACCTGCAACAGATGCCCAGCGCCTGCCCAAACCGGGGCTGCCATGCCCCCGCCACTTCCTAGAAGGCAAAAATGTGCCCCAGGTTGGGTCTGATCCCTGGATCAGGTCTGATCCCCAGGTTTGGATCTATTCCCAGGTCTGGGTCTGTTCCCAGGATCTGGGTCTGCTACTAACACGGGGAAATGACTGGCATAACAGTTGGGATTCCTTGGGTGCAGTAACCATGCCAGCCCCCTCCTGAGCACCACAGCAGCCTCCTGGCACCTGTGCCCAAACAACAGGGTGCCCCTTGTCCCTGGCAGGGGGCAGGGGGTCCTGGCCAGGCTCAGCAGTGAGCCACTGGCAGGAGGAGACCCTCTGGGCAGTGGGTCCTGAGTGGAGACTGAGGGAGGTTCCTACATGTGGGAACTCAGTGTGAGCTGCGCGTTTTTCCGGCTCGAAGCCTAAACAAAAGGTTTTGTAATAAGTCTCCCTGTCCCTGGGTTCAGTGTCCAGTTTTGCGCCCCGGTGCTTCCGAACAGGAGCGTTTGAATGTCCCCGGTGGGAGCATAGAGGTGCAAAAGCAGAGACTGACCCTGAGGGACCAGACTCCATCTCATTCTCAGTCCCCTGGCACGCTGCAGGGACACGGAGACAGCCCTGAGCGCCACTGGCTGTGTGTCCACCCAGGGCCAGCGTCTCTAACAGAAACAAATGAGTCCTACTAAGAAAATATTCCATATATTCTGCACTGCTTTCCACTGGCGCTGGAGCTCCAAGTCCCCAGTTTTGCTTGGCAAAGGGTCAATGGCAACAGCGACGCCCAAGGCAGATGCTCTGGAGCCATGAAGGTCATTGGCTCCTCCGGGCCTTTCTTAGCGGGTTCCCAGCACTGTCCCAGCTGCTCCTTTCTCCATCCTGGGTCCAGAAGTGGTTTTTCCTCTGAGATGATCTGGGACACATGAAATCCATACCATTTCCTTCGAGGCTGCCCTGTCCAGGTCTGGTTGCTCTACAGATGCTGTGTGCCCTGGGCAGGGCGGAGCTGCCCGATGGTGTCGCATTGGGAGGAGAAGAGCAGTGGGAGATGAACACATTTGTGGGTGCAGGGGTCCAGGCAAGCGGGGTGGTCTGGAACCCTTTGAAGCAAATTCAATGGGGTGCTCGATTGCACTGGAAATTTGGAGCCTGGAAATGAGAGTGTGGCTGTGGGTCGTGGCACGCTGGCGTTAAGCGATGTTGAAAGATGGTTAGCGACAGAGATGGTGCACGTGGGGACACCAAGTGGCACCTCATGTTCCCCAGGACATGGCACCCATCTGGCCAGGAATGGAGCTGTCCTATGGGACTCTGCTGCCTCTTCATAGGGTCCTGGATCATGGGGATTTGGCGTAATCCCCAAGAAAGTGGGGTTGCTGGAATTCCCTGTGAGGCCGTCGGCTCCGAGACAAAGGAAATGTGGAAACTGAAAAGAAAAAAAAAAAAAAAAAAAAAAAATAAATTTCAAATTGAAAAATCAAAGCAGCTGATTCAGCAATGGTGAAACATCTTGTGACAGCATCAGGCAAATTTTTTCCAAACAAAATTCTGGGAAAAAATCAGCTTGATTTTGCACAACCCGCAACTGTCCCAATGGAGAGGCACATGGGGGTTGTCCATTGGGATGAGGGCATTGGAGCTGCACGGTGCTGTGGGGCCCCAGGAGCTCAGCCTGGCAGAGAGGATGCCCCCTAAAATGGGGATTACAGGGCACAGGGGAAATCTGAAATCCAGCCAGGAGCGTGAGGCTGTGCCAGACAGGAGCGTGGGATATAGGAGTGTCTTGTCAGAGTTTCCACTGAACACCTCGGGCTGGCTGGGGTCTCACACCAGCTCACAGAAATTAAATTAAATTCAATAACATAAGTACTGCCTGAAACGTGCACTCCATCCCCTTCCCTGGGTGTGGAAATGGGGAAGCAGCTGCACACAGCTGCCGTGCCAGGAGCGCTCCTTTATGGTGCATGGCCTTGGGGGCAGCAGGGGATGGGGAAGGGGATGGGGA
>VWPU01014551.1:4630-25791 GCA_013398955.1 Callaeas wilsoni | reverse complement strand
CGAGGGAGGCCCCGGGCCCGGTCCCCGCCGGCCCCTCGGTCCTCCCCGGGCCGCGCCACCGAGCCCGGCCGGGGCCGCTGCCTGCGCCAGGTGAAGGCGCTGCGTGCCCCGGGTCCGTCCTTACCCGCGCACCGGGGAGCGCCGCCCCCCGCTGCCCTTGCCCCGTCCTCCCCCCTCCGGCCGGAGGGACCCCCGGCCCCGCTGGGTGCCGGGCTGGACATCGCTGCTCACGTGTTGCCCGGCGCTTCCCCGCCCATGGAGTCTGAGATGCTGCAGTCGCCTCTCCTGGGGCTCGGGGAGGAGGATGAGTCCGACCTGACGGACTGGAACTTGCCCCTGGCCTTCATGAAGAAAAGGCACTGCGAGAAGATCGAAGGCTCCAAGTCTTTGGCTCAGAGCTGGAGGATGAAGGACCGGGTAATGCTCCAGGGCAGGATGGGGTTTGGAGGAGGAGCAGTCGGGGGACAGGTGAAAAAGGAGTCAGAGCTCAGAGGGTGCCGAGCTGTTGCCAGGTGAAACACTGGGTGTTGTTCGGATAGTTTGTGTCCCTGTCGTGTGGCATTAGGGAAGCAAACCTGCAGATGGGTCAGAAGCACTGATTCGATGCTTGCGGCACCCGGCTCTTTGAGCAGCTGCATCATTTGAGCTCTTTAAATTAAACTTTGTGTGCTTGGTGTGTTTTAGGCAAGACAGTAAAGTGGAGGAGGTCAGAAGGAGCCATGGGGCAGGTCAGCAGGGGCAGGAATTGCAGCTGCCTGGAGGTGCAGGAGCTGCGTGGTTCCGGAGCGTGCCAGCAGCGTGTTGTGTGGAATGTAGAATGAAGGTGTCCTTGCACGTGGAGAAACTGGGATTGTGGTGTTTTGGAGGCAGGAAGTAATTTTCAGCTGAAACTCTTGTTGTGTTGCAGCAGGAGCTTTCTCCTGTGTTTGGGGCCGTGTTGTGTGTTAAACTCACGGTGCTGAGAGCGGCAGAGAAACGCCCCAGCTGAGTCTGGAATCCTCTGCCATGTCTGTGTGCCACCTTAAGTGTCTCAGTAAAGAGCAAGCAAAGCACCTAAGAAATGTCCTGGACAATCATCTCCACTCCTTCCACTCCTTCTGTTCTTGGAACCTGCTTTGGGTTCCAGCCTTCGCTGGCTCTCACAGTTCTTGTACCCGTAACTTTGTGTCTATAGATATTTATGAATTTTTCTGGTGACCAGATTTCCGTTGTGTTTACGATCCCTTGTGATAGGGTGGAATAACTTTTTGAAACTCCGAGCTCTAATGCCTTTGCAGAGGTGATATGCCCAGGCTGTCCCTGAGTCTCGGTGTTCCCAGAGTGGTGGTTATTCCTCAGAAGTTCTGAACCACGAGGAGACTCATGTACTGAAAATGGGACTTGGCAGATCACTGCTGGGTTGAGCTGAGCATTTCGGGTGTGATTTAAAGGCAGCACAGACACCACGTTGGGTGCTCTGCTCCAAAGAGTTCTGGCAAAGAGGAGACTTGCTCCAGTAGACTGTGGAGGTGTGATGAGCTTGCTTGTCTATTTTAGGTGCCTCTGCCTTCCTGGGACGCTTCATGTTCCCGTATTTCCCGATCTGCAGAGTTGCCTGTTTCTAATTTGGGAATGACTTTGCCTTGCTCGGGCCGATCAATAGCACGTGCAGCAGCAGCAGCACAAGCTCAGGGGGTGATCAGGGGCTTCTCCGTGGTTGCTGTGAGATGTTTCAGGTGGTTGTTCCGATCAGTGACCATCCCAGCCCCGCTCCTGCTGCCTGACTCCCTGGAGCTGCCCTTCCCTCCTCCGGGGCTCTCCCGTGCCCTGAGCCTCGTGCTTGGAGCTGCTGGGCTCTGGGGGCGAGCTCAGCGGGGCTGGGCCCTGGGGCCCTCGCCAAGGTACTGAGTCTTGTGAAAGAAGAAGATAGAAGCGAATCTAGAACTGTCAGTGCAGTCCTTCTGCTTTCGCTGTCAGCTGGAGCCAGATAACTTCACAGCAGGGTCAGTGGTGCAGCTCAGGTGTCGTTTGTGCCTGGGCAGCTGATCAGGGATCGTTTGGACAAACTTGCTGTTGTGTATAATTACTTTTTGTTTAAGAACAGGTGCGTAGGAAGATACCAAAAGCACGTAAAGACACCTGAGAGAGGAGGAGCAGCTGATTCAAGAGTGCTCAACCTCATTACTTGTAAATCTCAGCAGTTATTTTTCATGTCTTGTATTTTATTCCCCTTTTGAGCTGTCGTTGGCTGTCTCCTGAGTGCTTAATGTGAGGTAACAAATGCAGAGCCTCAGCTGGGGAGGGAAGGGGATGAGGATAGCGTTGGGAATGCTGCAGGGTGATGTCTGTTAAATATTTCCACCCAGCGAGCTCGAGTTCGGTAACCCTGCAGAACAGTTCATAAACTCTGGCGTGGTTTGACCTCGTGTCCGTGAGCAGAAGGTGGAGGGCAGCTCACTCACGCTGCTGTTTTCCCACGGCCTGGCTGGAAGTGGCAGCTGGGGTGTGACAGGTTTGTCCAGGGAATCAAGCACCTGGAGAAAAACCCAGGAACCTGGGGTTTGTGGGGTTTTCCTGCGAAGCAGCGGTGGTGTGAGGGCAGTGACCTGGCAGCCTGTGCCGTCAGGGTGGGAACTGAAGGGCAGTTGATTTCTCCCCTGTTTGTTCCTGAGCTGCTTTGTTTTGCTCTCTGGCACCATAAATGAATTACTTCTTGTTTCAGCTGTCTTCAGGAAGTTTCCTCTCTTCCTCTTTCCTTGCCTTCCAGCACGGTCCCGCAGTGAGCCGAGCGCTGCCGCAGCCCTGTCTGCCCAGGGCCCCTGGTGTCCCCTGCTCATCCAGCCCAGACAGGGCACTGCCCCTTCCTTCCCTGCAGTGCCTGGTGGGGGGCTCTGGCCCCTTCCCCAGTTCTCTGCAGCTTCCTTGGTCTCCTGGCTCCCCTTTCACGAGCCAGGGCTGATGGACTCCGGGTGTGCTCCTATCTTTGGGATGCTGCTGCAGGAGGTTTCCTGTGCCTCTGGCTGTGAGCTGAGTGTGGAGAGCATTGCATTGCCTTGAGTTTGATAAATGAACTCGGCACAGTCTAGGCTGGGGACCATTACCTGTCGTTAAACACCCCAGCCTGTCTCTGAATGAAGAAGTTCTCAAAGGTCACCCCAAGCCAGGCTCTGTCAGTGCCCGTGCAGGTAAATCTCTGGCATTTTCCCCCCGTGAATCATGAAAGCCACAGGCAGTGGCAGATTTTGCCTTATTCATCGAGGAGTCATGGGGAGTGATCCGAGCTCTACTACAGTTAGAGGAAGTGACTCACAGATTTGGGAGTGGAATGACTCTTCTTTTCATCTTGCTTTGTTGCTCTAAAAACCCCAGAGTTTATATGAAGTTGAAGGTTCTTTAGAAGGCAGAGCTCTGATAAGGGGAGAATCAAATCAGCAGAGTAATGAGTGGTAAATCCAGAGAAAATAAGTGAGAATTCACTGGTGTCCCCCGCCCCTTCCTTCGTGAGGGCTGCTCTGAAAACATTTAATCCTTCCTCTCCCCCTTCCGTGGACTGCATATGCCATCAAAGTGACACTGCTTTGATCTATTATTTATTTAAAGAATATTTTTAACACAAGAAGGTTGGAATTATGCTTTGTGTATTGAATTAAATCTCCCAGCCCCGGTAGCAACCAAAGCATATAACTTGATTTAAAGAAAAAGACTCCAAGTACACCAGGTTTTACTGACAAGTTGCTATTAAATTCAGAATATTTAAATTAAGATTCGCTGTATTTATATTGATTTCTAAGATAAGCAGAGAGCAACAAAGCTGATTGTAATAGTTTTACCTCAACATTTTTTTTTCCTGCTGCCTCATAACTTGCTGAGTGAGAATTAAATCCTGTTTTTATGAGAGGAGAAATCCGCAATTAGGTTTCTCTGGAAATGCAGATTAAAGCAGGACTGCATACAAATGTGCTGCATTCAGAGAAGCAGCGTTTACCTGCCTGCAGAGGAAGGCCATGGCGGTGCCCAGGGTTGGGCTGGGCGGGTGCTCTGGGCAGCTGGGCTGTGGTTTTCTCTGGAGATGGTGTCCCCGGCTCGGGGCTGTGCTGCCCCTGCCCCCGGCCTGCCAGAGGTGACTGTTGGCAGAGCACGGCCGTGGGGCTCTGAGGGGTGCTGGCCCCTCTGGGACCCGGAGCTGGCGCTGCCTCGTGGGACAGACCAGTGCTGTGATGTTTGTCTTGTTCCTGTGTTCTCCAGGAGCGCTCCGTAGGTGCCTCTCTCAGTGGATTAGCTGACGGAGCCCGGCTTTGTGTCCGTGACACCCCTCAGTGCGAGGTGCTCTGGGGCGCGATGGGTGGCAGGCTCCGGGGTGAGGGATTCCCGTGCATCCCTTATCCCGGAGGCTCTGCCCGCGCGCCCTCACCACTGCTTTTATTTCTGTGTTTGCATTTACTGATCGATCCCTGCTGAACTGGGACGGGGTGACCTGCAGCGCTTGTTGGGTAGGGACGGAGCGGAGGTGTAATTAGTGTGATTCGTGTAATTAGTGCAGTGCCGAGCAGGAGCAGTGGCCGGAGGAGGCGGCTGTGGGAGCAGCCAGGTGTGGGTGCAGCCCCGTGTTCGTGGCTGTCCCTGTGCTTGGTTTCCCGTGCCTGCCGAGCCTCCAGCAGGAGCACAGGCTGCAGCAGCGTTCGTGCCCTCCGCTCTCCGTGGCACAGCCGCGGGAAGGAGCTGGAAGCCCTGGGAGGGATGGAGCGCGTGAGCCTCGTGAGGCAGGGCCGCCGTTCTGTGCCGCGTGTGTCAGCGCAGCCTGGCACCTCCTGTGGGTTTATGGGCTCGGTGGTGTCCTGGCTTTCTGCTGCTCTCTCCTGTAAGCTGGGGAGAGTTCCCGTTGCAGGAAGTCATTTGCATGTGGAGCAGTTGGCTGTGGCTCGGGGATTCCTCAAACGAGGCGGCGCTCCCGATCAAACGCTCCGCGTGCATCCGTGTTATTGACTCCCGGAAGATCTGAGGGCCGTCTAGGAATGGTTCGAAGGAGCAGTTTGTAAGGAAGATCTGAAGCTGCATCAGTCAGTGCCTGGGAAGACGGACACCTTTTAAAGCCAGTGCTAGACGGGAGTGGGAATGCCGTGGAGCGATGAGGAGAAGCCGGCAGGAATGCAAAGCAGAGGCGAGGAGGAAACCTCTTGTCACAGATAAATGGGGAATGACATCCGGGAGACACTGTCGGTTCTTTTGCAGGTTGTGTAAAGAAAGCAAAGATCACAGGAGTAAAATGTTTGCTTTCTGTTATTTTCATTATTTTAAGAAATGATGGACAGGGAAGGAAGCACCATTTTGGTTCTAGGCGTCCCAGCGTGGTTGGAAAGCAGCGCTTGGCTGCTGTGCTGCCACAGAGAGGATCAGCCTGCGGCAGGCTGGAGTTTTAACCTCGAGCACAGTGGGTCACACACGGTCACCCTGCGTCTCTGAGGGCTCTGGGCCGCAGCGTGTGTGTGGATGTCACTGCTGTCACACACAGGAGCTGCCCTCTGTTCCCAGAGCAAGCGAACAGGACGTGGCTGTGGATACCTGGGGCACTGACTGACTGCAGCAACTCAGCCACGAGCTCAGGAAGTGCTTGTAAAGGGAGCACTGAGGGCAGCAGTTCAGAGCGTGCTTTGTGAGGAGCTGGAACCGTGTGTAGGAGCTGCCTTCTCTGGGCAAACGAACACGTGGGGCCCAATAAAGCTCTGAGGAGAATTCAGAGTGTTGGTGCTGAATTCAGAGGTTAGAGGAGGAAGACAAGCCCTCGGGAGGAGCTGATGGAGGAATCTAGAGCAGGCTGGCACACCAGGAGCCACTCTGGGCTGCAGATGGCTGGAGACAACCTGCAGAGCTGTTGAATTATTCATGTTAACATGAAGGAGTTCTTTGCATTCTACTGCTTTTATTCCTGTGGAGAAGCACATGGAGATCTTTTTTCCATAACTATTTATTTATCTTAAACTTTACATTAAAAAAAATTCCTTGAAACGGAAAGCTCTTCTTTTTAGATGCTTTACCTTGCAAGGGGTACAGGAGCTGAAGAGGCAGCAGGGACCCCCATTCCCCTGTTCCCTGGGTGGGGAAAAGTCGTGTCCGTGTGGGACGTGTTGGGAATCGTTCCTTCAGGGGCCTCGCGTTGGCCGTGTGTGCAGCTGGAGTGGAAGGTCAAGGCTTTGTTTGCCTGTTCAATACCTTCAGCCTTTTCCCTGGCTGGTTTCAGACCTGCATTCCCCAGTGGAATGTGGTGCCTGGACAGATTCACCTCTTGTCTCCTCTCAGCTGGAGCCCGGAACGGGAAGGTTGGCAAAGAGCAAACAGGAACTTCTGGAGCTGCAGAGCGACCCAAACTCCAGGGAGAACAATGTTTCCTCTTGTTAAACCTTGCTGTTCCTGCTCTCTTTGGAGACCTCCTTGCTGGAACATTTCCTGGGACGTCTCCAAAGGAGCAGTCAGGAGTTACCTGAGGAACACCTCGCTGGGTTTGCCCGGTGGTGAAGAGATTCCCATTAAATCTGTAAATGTGTGTGGAGAAAAATGTCAAAAAAAGGCTTCAAGAAGGGAATGAGTTTCCTGCACAAGCAGGAAATTGAGTTTCCTGGCCAGGGAGGGTTTTCAAATGAGACTCATACGAGGATTTGGAATTTGGAAATTTGTCCCAGTATCTGTATTTAATGCCGATAATTTCATCCTCAGCTCTGTAAAATAATGTAGCCGCATATATTTCATGTTTAATGCTGACTTAATCTTGTGTTTGTATTAACTCCCAGAAGCAATTTGAACTCACTGGCATAAACCCAGGCAGGTTGCTAACACTTGAGTGTTCATCTGGGTAATGTTTAAGCAGAAAGTTCTCAGCTTGCAAATTGCAGCGTAAAAATCAAATATTAATGGGGTCTAAAACGGCCAGTCTGAAATGTACCACAAAATGCAGAATTTCTCATAAGTGCACTGACTTGTTCTTGGTATTACTTGAACTAGAATATAAAGCAGTTCTGTGACTCTGAGTTACAAACCTGTTCTCACTCAGGCTGAGATAAATGGGTGTCTCTGTTTCAGCCTGGCCTGGAGTCACTTTCAGGGATGCTCCAGCGGGATCAGCTGGGCTCCCTGGGATGATAAAACTTCACGTTTTCAATCAAACCCGGAACATAATGGTTTTTTCCTAGCTGAAAATACCTGCAGATATTGCACTGTACTCACCTGCTGATCTGTTTGGCCTGTAAATGAAGTAAGAGGTGAATTAGGAATATTTTAAAAGGTCTTTAGCATAAGATGTAAATTTTAGTGTCAAATACTTTAATAGGCACCTTCTCTTCAGAGCAGACACAGAACTCCCTCTGCTCCCTGAGTCCCATTTCCGATGGCTTTGCGATGAATTCAGTGCCATCACTTCTCAGGAAGAGCGTTTTGGCCGAGTGGATTTTGCCATTTAGGTATTGCAGGTTCTGACCCAGAGTTATTAAATCACTTTAAATCGGATGCAGTACAAGCTTGGGCATTGTATCCCATTTTTTAACATACAAATGACACTCCGAAGTGCAGAGCCCACAGCCAGAGCTGCTGTGGTTTGATCTTGAGCCTTTGCTGACAGAGCATTTTGGATATTGGTTTTCTTACAAACTTGCCAAATGTTTTTCTGCTTCATTTTTTAATTCTAAAAAAAATCCATGGAAATGTATTCCGATGGATATGCTCCTGAAATGGGGAAAAGAAAATTTCCACTGTCTTAATGACAGATGAGAATGTCCTCGTGCTGCTCGTATTAAGAAGCTTTAAATATGCAGTGAAGTTTCTGGTGTGTTCCAAAAGAGTTTAGAATTGGGAAAGGCATTATTGGGTTTTTTGGGCTCGGGGTTGGATTGTTTTGGTCAGTCACGTGCACTGGCCCCCAGAACCCCTGTGAGCCCGGCTGAGCCCCCGGCGTGGGCAGCAGGGCAGGGGGACTGTGCCCCTCCGCCCCCAGGTGAGACCCCACCTGCAGAGCTGCCCCAGCCCCGGGGCCCAGCGCAGGAAGGACCCGGAGCTGCTGGAGAGAGCCCAGCGGAGGCTCCAGGATGAGCAGAGGGATGGAGCAGCTCTGCTGGGAGGAAAGGCTGCGAGAGCTGGGGTTGTTCAGCCTGGAGAGGAGAAGCTTCGGGGTCACCTCATTGTGGCCTTCCAGGACCTGACAGAGCTGACAAGAAACATGGAGAGAGACCATTTACAAGGGATGGAGTGCCAGGACACAGGGAATGGCTTCCCAGTGCCAGAGGACAGAGTTAGATGGGATACTGGGAAAAAAATCCTCCCTGTGAGGGTGGCAGGCCCTGGCACAGGGTGCCCAGAGCAGCTGTGGCTGCCCCTGGATCCCTGGCAGTGCCCAAGGCCAGGCTGGACAGGGCTTGGAGCAGCCTGGGACAGTGGGAGGTGTCCCTGCCATGGCAGGGGGCGGCACTGGATGGGGTTTAAGGTCGCTGCCCACCCAGGCCGTTCTCTGATTCACCCTCGGGATGGATGTGGACGTGGAGGAGCGGCCGGAGGGGAGAGGAACGAGCTGTGGTGCTCAGGGTGTGCTCCCTGCTAGCAGAACAAACGGTGTGGGGTGTGATGCTGTACGTCCTTCGGGGGAGCTGCCAGAGGGGAAATCACCCCATTTGTCTCTGGGATCAGTTCCTGTTCCTCTCATGGGTTTGCTGTCAGTTTTCCAGGAAAAACACTTATTTAAAACCCTGAACCTGGGAATGGAAAATAAATATCCTCCTGTTCAGCATAAACCACCAATCAGATGTTACCAGCGAAATACTGAAAAATAAGTCAGTATTAGACTGCAAATGGGAAACAATAAATAAATGAGATGGAGAAGATTGCTTGGCAGGATACTTTCTCTTGGAAGAATGATTAATGTGTTTCCGTGTCTAATAAGTTATGTTGTGTGTAGCTCTCTGCGTTCCCCGGGGGTGTTCGGTGCGTGTGTGGCAGCGTGTGCTGGCTCTGGCAGCGCCCGTGCCCTTCCGCGCCCGCGGCTCCCTGGGCTTCCTGAGGCCCTGGGAGCTGGCAGTGCCCGGCGTGCCCGGGAAGGTGTCCCTGGGGCAGGCCAGTGCCAGGGTTGGGCAGTGGCCAGGTCAGCTGGGTTTGGCTGGTATTTTTGGGTGGCCCGTGGCACTCTGAGCTGCTCGGGGCAGGGAAGGACTGGGCTGCACCTTGCAGCTGCCCCTGCTTCTGCCAGTGGCTGTGCTTTTACTGTGGATTGTCCTCAACATTGATAAAGTGCTCTCAAGCACGCGTCCTTAGTGCTCAAATGCAGCTGTGGGCATCTGCACCCCATCCGTGGGCATCTCTACCCCATTCCTGGGCATCTGCACCCCATTCCTGGGCATCTGCACCCCATCCGTGGGCATCTGCACCCCATCCGTGGGCATCTGCACCCTATTCCTGGGCATCTCCACCCCATTTCTGGGCATCTGCACCCCATCTGTGGGCATCTGCACCCCATCTGTGGGCATCTCCACCCCATCTGTGGGCATCTGCACCCCATTCCTGGGCATCTCCACTGCAGCCGTGGGCATCTGCACCCCATCCATGGGCATCTGCACCCCATTCCTGGGCATCTCTACCCCATCCATGGGCATCTCCACCCCATCTATGGGCACTCCTCATGACCCCTGTGAAATCCTGATCAGGGAATTCCTGTTCAGGCTCCTGTTTCCGTCTCTGTGCTGGAGAGCGCTGCTGAGCCCTTGGCATGAGGAACTCCTACGGGACTGCAGGCTTTGTTAGCAAGAACACGGTTTGGGATGAAGCCATAAACCACAGTTCTTGCTGATTTTTTATTCCATGTTCCTCATCGTGGCCATGGGAGTGAGGAAATGCTGCAGGGTTTCTGTCCTGGTGTAGAGCCTGTCCCCCCTCCGTGGTGTGAATGGTGTCTGGCTGCTCCAGTTTCTGTATAAATTACACATTTATGTGGCTCTAGGGTTTTCTGTAAGTGTGAAGTTTGGGATTTTTTTCCCCTGCTTTTGTAGATTGCACGGAGCACCCTGGGGAAGCGGGGATGTGGGTGGCCTTGCTTCAGGCAAGCCCTGGGCGCCTGGAATGACTGAGAGCCTCGTCACTGCTTTTGTTTTCCTCCTCGGGTTTAGGTTTTCCTCCTCTTGGCATGAGGGGGTCTAGGAAGAGCGATAGAGATGTGAAGTAACAATTTCCAAGCAGCGTTTTTGGCTGGCCAGGGTGGTTTGTCACGGGTTTAATGCGGGCCGTGGGTCCCAGGTGAGGCTGGGTGGGTTTGGGTTGGGCACAGCGGCGGTGCCCGGTGGGATAACCCCGTGTGCTGCCTGGGCAGTGCCAGGGGGATGCTGGAGCTCAGCTGGAGCCACGCCAGGATTTCTCCTCACAGGGCTCTCCAAGAGAACCAACGCGCAAAGAAAACAAAATAAAAAATGCGCTGAATGTCTTTGTTTTGGTGTGTGTTTGTTTGTTTAGGTTTTTTATGGTTTTGTTTGGCACTTGGGGGTTTTTCCGTTGTAATTCTTTTAGTTTCAATATCAGCGATCACCCACTGCGTTGTAATATTGGTCAGGGCCCCTGAATAGCATTGCCTCATCTTTTAATCATGTGTTTCAGTCGGACAATGGCTAATTTGAGTAGCAAAGTTCACTGGCATCCATTTCCATGCTCAGAAAGAGAAGAATGGGCTCTGGAAATAATAACAAAAATAGTAACATAGAGTCTAAGTACTGTTCTAATAAAAAATATGAAAAATTTCATCAGTCAGGCCTTGCTTAAAATAGTCCGAAGGAGCGAGCAGGTAAGAGAGTTAAAGTTGGTAAAAACCCTGCAGGAGCTGTGGGAGGGGTGAAGTTTGAAGGCCAGTGGAAGTTCTGCGCTAAGGGGTGTGTTGTTGCCTCTCTTTGCAGATGAAGACTGTAAGTGTTGCCTTAGTTTTGTGCCTCAATGTCGGCGTGGACCCCCCGGACGTGGTGAAAACGACTCCCTGTGCCCGCCTGGAGTGCTGGATTGGTGAGTTCCCAGAGCCTCCAGCCCCCTGAGCCTCACAGCACAGAATCCATCCCAGAGCCGGGCGTTCCCAGGGCTTGGAACTGGGCTGGGCAGAAGGAAGTCTGGGATCTGCTTTTCCCCTGGGTAGTGAAGAGTCCAGCTGCAGCTGCTGCCATGGGTCACCTCTCCTGCTGTGCTCTGAAATGAGATGCCATGGAGGAAAACGGCTCTTAATGAGCTGCCTCGCTTTCTTGTAATTATTTTAGATTTATAAATATCTGAGGAAATCTCTGAGCAGACACCTTCAGAGTGCCGCAAAGCTTTCAATCCCCCTTCCCTGCCTCACCCAGCAGAGCAGTGAGGTTTGTCAAACACCTTGCTGTGTTTTGAGGTGGCTGCTCCGGGGCTGTTTTAATTGGAATCATTCAGAAGACCTGGAATTATTCCCAAGGATGCCTTGCCAGCAGTTCCAACACCTGGGTTTGCTGCTTTCATGCAGCGTTGCACTGCCTAGTTTTTTGTGAAGAAATTAAAAGTTCCCTTGGTTTTGGAGGAAAAAAGTCTTAATTATCAAGATGAGGCAAATCCAAAGTAATATTAGAAGGAAATATCTCGTGCACAGAAGCTTTCTCAGAGAGATTTGGTTTTTATCTAGGAACTGGGAATGTTCAGCCTCCAGCACGTCCCAAGCTGGGCACTGTAATCCTCAGCTCGGGGCTTAGACAGGCCCCAGGAGCAAATTAATCACTGCACAAACAGAATTTCTTAAAAAACTTTCAGAAGATTTTCTAACCTTGCCTTACCTGCTTTGTGAATCACAGCACCTCAGGTTTTTAACCTAGAAGGGCTGATGAGTTGAAAGCAGCTGACAGCCCTGAGCAGGCACAGACAGGTACCTGAGAGCAGAGCAGAGAGCAGCCCTGGTGTCTCACTGGTGCACGAGCAGAGGAGCATTGCAGAGCTATTTAAATAAAGTCATTAGTGCCTGTCATTAGCAAAGGGAATTTTGAATGCAGCTTTGTAATTAAATTTTCAGTCTGTTTGTGTACACAAGTGCTCCTTCCACTTGCAGCCAACCTGAAATTTCTGAAGAAGGTGGCTGGGGACATAGGTGATGTTTTTGCTGCCCTCAGTCTCAGGAGCAGGCGGCGGGGTGCAGTAATGCCCGTGCCACACCTGCAGGGCCTGGGGTGCAGGGGCTGCTCTTCACACCTGGCCTGGGGTCACAGCTGGTCACCCCTGGTGACAAATGGCCACTGAGCAGAGCCACCTGCAGCTCCTGCTGCACCTTCCACCTGCTTTTATTCAGGATAGAAAAATAACTCTCAAAATCCTGCTTTCACCCTGCTTTACTGCACTTTGTTTCTAACAAAAGTATATTTGCAAAAACTGGAAAAAAACCCTTCACTGATCTGGTTTAGTGCTTTTAAAATAATTAATATTAAACAGCAAGATATTAGCTTGTAGGGTTCTTTTTAAAAAACTTGCTAATTGTTTAATTATATGTCCATGGTGTTTGGATAAAGCATATGGGCTGGAATTGTATTGCTATGTATGGATTGTGGTAATTATCTAGCAATAAAATTAACTTCTTAAATATTACAAATGGCACACAATCTCTGAGGCAGGAAGTAAATGAAACAGGATTTTGCATTCATCAACAGAAAATGTTTGTCATCAAATATTTAACCAATTTGAGTTCTTGTCATTATTTACAATAGGAACCTTATTTCATTATTAAAAGAAACAAATGCAATGCCTCTCCTGTCTTTCAAAACAAATTTCTCAGTGAGAGAAATCTTCCACATTTGGCAGTCTGTCATGGAACTGGATTTTTGTTGGACTGCAGAATTTGGGGATAGTTTTTGGGCTTTGCCCCCACGTAAATTCCACGAGGAACTAGGTGTTTATGAGTCTGAAGTTGGTAAAGAAAGGAACCTTCATGAAAATATCCTCCAGTGACCTGAGAGATGCAGCTGGGGTGAGAAATGCTCCTGTGTGTTCTGTTCCCAGATCCTCTGTCCATGGGGCCTCAGAAAGCTCTGGAGACCATCGGGGCCAACCTGCAGAAGCAGTACGAGAACTGGCAGCCCAGGGTGAGTGCTGGCTGCTCCTGGGGCTTCTGGGCAGTCACTGCTCCAGTGCTGGAACCTTTGCTCCACGGAGCCTGTGGCTCCTGGCTGGCTCTTCTCCGAAGTGTTCCTGGGTGTATTTATGTCTCGGAGCATTGATGGCACACTTTAGTGTACAGTTAAGACAAGAGAATTTCCTTTGGCATTTTCCCCCCGTGGTACACTAACAGTTTTTAAATCTCAGCAGCCCAAGAATTTATCAGAAAATTCAAAAAGTGTCTGAAATCAAAGAGGAGAGTAAAGCATCTTGGAGCCAAGGTGAAAACAAGCCCTCTCCTGCGCTGTGTCTCAGAGTCCCTGGTTCTGAGGGAGGAGGGACGGGTCAGGAGCAGCAGGTTCCCTGTGGGGGCCACCCCAGAGCTGGGACCATTCCCTGGCTCCTGCAGGAAATCACAGCCCCTGACACATTGCAAAGCCAAACACGTCCTGGTTTATTGCGCTCCACAGGGCTCTGGGGCTTTCTGCAGTCATAAAGAGAAGTTGGTGTGCCATCTGCAATAAAACAATAGGAACATTATTGAATTCCTAGAGCTTTCATATAAATACTAATACATCCAGTTTTGTCTGTTTCTTGGGGGCTTGGAATGGTTGAGGAGTGGATGGAAGGAAGACAATTTGGGGAAAACCAGGCAGTGGGAAAAAAAGAGCAAATCATGAAAACCTTCTGAAACAGCCAATATTCCCTGGCTGTCGGTTCCTTCCAGCAGGAGCTGCCTGTCTTCAGTGCCTTGCTGGGATGGCACAGGGGGTGCCACTTGCTGGCAGTGCCTGGTGGCAGTGGTGACCACCGTGTGACCCGTCCTGTGGCCTCACTGCCAGCCAGTCCTTGGCTGCTTCTGATCAAACATCCCCCTTTTTGCTCAATGCGAACAGCTTAGCTGAAAGAAAGCTGTAGAAAGGGTAAAGCATGAAAACTCCTTGTTTCTGGAAGCCCCCAGGCTGCACAGCTGATGGATATTTCCTTCCAGGTCTTATTGAGCCCCTTTCTAAATAATTTATCAGCTTGCTGTTGCTTGAAGTATTTCTTCTGATTAAATTTAAGACTTTGCTTTATTGTTGTGTAGCTACATAAATTTGTGTGCTGCGGGAGTAAAAACCACTTCAGCTGTTGTTTCCTCGGCAAAATCCTGCAGTTAAGCAATGTTCACTCATTTCGTGCAGTTCTCAAATGAAGATTCTGCTGGGGAGAGGGTAGGAGATGACAGAGCTGTGGGCTCGATCTGCCTTGATGAAGAGTTCTCTGAGCAAGTAAAGAGTTCTTGCAATTCGGTGCAGATATGATTGAGGTGCTGGTGAAAAGGTGGAAGGAAAACCAAGACAGCTCTACACTAACACTCTCTTGGGTTTGGGGCTTGAGTTTCGCTGGGCAGGGAAGGGGTTAAACCTGAGGGTAATCTGGAAGGAGGCTCAATTACAGGGATCAAAGGGGCTGCTTAGGCAGCTGAGAGTGGAAGGAGGAAAGGGAGTGAAAGTGAGGAGCAGAGACCCGGTAATGCCTGACTGGAGGGGAGCTCCTTCCCTGGGACTGCTCCCCTGGCTCGGGAGTGTGCGGCGGAGGGTCGGGACTGGCTGGAGGAGCTGGGCGGAACTGGGGCTTGCTGGAGCCAGGGCCTGGGCCACCGGGGAGCACCGGGAAAGGCGAGCCTTTGGCTGACACGGAATTGCCCAGAATGAAATAATTGGAGTTTCTGTTGGAGGTTCTCGCATGCTCTGTGTTTAAACCGTTTAGACGAGGAATTGGTGGTGTGGAAATGGGGTGTCTCTGCTGCTGACCCCCATTCAGCACCTGCAGAGCCCTGCCTGTGTGAGGTGCAGCCCTGGCGCAGGTGCCCAGCCGGAGCACGGCTTTGCCGTGCTGGCAGGGAGCAGCGAACACTTCCCCGTGCTGGGGTGTAAATTCAGTTTTCTTGGCAGCACTGCTGTTGTGCCACTGCAAAGGCAGGGACTTGCCTTAGTTTGAGAGTCAAGAGCCTTTGCAAGCCGGGCTAAGGGGCTGCGTGCTGCTGCAGTGGGATGCTTTATGGAGGCGCAGGAGCCCCTGGGGATTTTTACGAGCAGGAGTTACTGCTCTGCAAGGCCCGCGCTGTCGGTGGAGCTGGGCCCTGCTGCAGCCCTGCAGAGTGCCAGGGGAGGGTGAAGGGGTTCTGCTGCCCGGGGCACGGCCCGGAGGGGTGAGTGCTGTGCACCCTCCAGGCCGGAGCTGTGGAGCCGAGCCCCGGCGCCGTGCGTGGCTGCACCGCCTGCCCTGATCCCTGCACCGAACCTGCGGGGTGAGCTCGGGGTGGAACTGCTGCCTGCCTCCTTAGCAGGGTGCCAGGCTTTGCTCCCCCTGGTTCTCCTGGTGGACATCCCCTTGCCTGGCTCCCAGCCCTCCCTGGACACTGCAGTGCCCCGTGCCTCCATCCCTGTGGATGTGTGATGGAGAAGGGGCTGCGGAACCAGAGGCTTGGGTTGGATGAGGCACAGTTTCCCTAATTCGGGACCTGGTAGGAAGTAATCTGGAGCATATGCTTATTAAATTTGCATGAAATTATAGATTTTTATTCCTCTTCGTTAGCTCTGGCTTTTGACCAGGTTCTCCCTTTAACTCTAAGCTGACCAGAACACTCACAGGAGTTGTTCCTCCTTCGCTCAATCATTTGATGCTTCTGTTGGGATTTTAGTGGTGCACAGATCCCAAGGGCACTCCTGCACCAGGTGCTTTTTGCAGTCCTGTCCTTTATTCTCTGATGAGCTTTCCCAGTCCTGCCAAGAAGCCAGACTCCACAGTTCGTAGCCATTCCTAGGAGAGGTGAGAAGGGTGCAGACACACAGCTCCTCCATGGCCCCAGCTCTTCTGAGGTCCTGCTGAGCTGTTTCACTGGATCTTGCTTTAGAGGCTTTCCAGTTGAAGGCCGGCTCTTCTGTGGAATTCGGGGTTTTTTACATCCTCTGAGAAGCGGCTAAATGGAGTGTGAGAGGTTTGTAGGATTGACCCCAGCAAGGCAGGGATTTGCCATCTCCACTCCCCTCCTGCCCCTGCAGACCAGCAGCCGCAGGGCTCCTGCACCCTCAGTGCAACAGCCGGCACCAGCGAGGCCGAGGGACTGAAACATCACATCCCAAAGAATCTTCCCCCCTTACACGACATAAAACAAAGTCAATTACAGAATTGATTTTTTAATTCAAGTGCTACAATTTTGCCTCCCTTTTTCTTCTCTCAATTTCCTCCTTTTTCGCTAAGAGAGTCGTTTGGGCTGTTTTAATTCTCTCCTGGAACGAGTTGATTTCATTAAAGCCGAATGGATTATACCTGAACGGGCATCCCTGGGGTGAAGGAGAACTGTGAGCCATGAAGGGGGATGAAAATCCTGGATGGGGAAAGGACTGGGGAAATCTAGAAGACAAGATTAAATAAACTTTTAGAAAGCCTTTGGGAAGGGCGGCTTGAAAGCCGGTGCTGGTGTTTGGGAATGCCTGCAGCTGGAGCACGCCCGCTGAGGGTGGCACGGGCACTGCAGCACGGCACTTCTGCTGCTGTTCCTTGGGCAGGCTTTAAAGGAAGGGGTTTCCCATTCCTCTCTGATCCGGGCTCACCCGTGGTGTGATGCCTCTTGCCTGCACCGGTGAGTGATGGTCTCTGAGGACACATCTCCCACAATATGGATAAATTACCTCTTTTGTGGCGGGCCTTCAAGGAAACAGTGATTTTTGATCAAACAGGCTGATTTTCCTTCTCTTCTAGTCTGCTTCCCAACAGTTTTCTCTTAATTTCAAAGGAAGTACAGCCAAGATACTTGAAGTGGATCACTGAAAGCCTCTACCTTTTAGTGCATGTTGTCTGTTGTTGATGCTGTTGTTCCCCTCATTAGAGATCTCTGGGCTTTGATTCGGTGTCTGAGGTTTCATTCCTTCATTGCTTTTTTCTGCCTAATTAATTGGGAAGTTGCTGCTGCACATCAAAGGGGGAGCATTTCCTAAAGAGTAACTACTTAAGCATGAAGACTAATTGAACACATGACCTAATTATTGGTCTCTCAGTGAGTCATACTTTTCCTTTATTTCTGTAGGGTTTTTCTTTTAAAACAACAGCAAATACTAATTGCTCCTGCAGAAGAAATACTGTAGAATTCCAAAGGGGAACATGGAAAAACTGGTACTTGGTCTCCAGTAGGAGATATCTGCAGATGCAGGAACATGTAAGAAAAAAACGAATAAGGACAAAAACAACAAAAAGACAGTGTGACCTTGTTTAACAAAACCAGGTTTTCCTTAGAGGACTATGTTTGTTGGTTTTCATTTCCCAACAGCCTCTTGAGTTTGGCAGCTGTTTCAGGCTCTGCAAAATTCTGCTGTATCAATACTTGGCTGTCTTGTTAAAGATCAACCGTCTTCGGCATAAACCAGCAGGGTTTTTTTTTCAGGGAAAAAAAGAAAAAGTCTGCCACAGAAGTGGAGTCAACAAGTGTAATTGTGAAACCCAGTTATTCCTGTTCTCCTTCTGTCTGAAAACCTGTCGTGGTCAGAGTGTCACTGTCAGCCAGAGGCTGTTTCACGAAATGCCCCTGTGGAAGCGCTGGTCATTTGGCCAGAAAAGCACAGATTTTAGGTGTGGTGAAGGATGAAACCCGCTTTTTAATGCCTTAGGAGTGCGGAGGAAATGAGGAGAAGTGAGTCGGCGGTTGCAGTTTTCCCTTTGGTGGCTCTGCAGGTGGTGTGCATCCCAAGCCTCCCTCAGCCTGGGAGAGCAGCAGCCCGGGGCTGGGTCCAGAGCAGCCCCAAGGACACCTGGCAGAGCAGCTGCTCTTCCGTGCCGAGCGCCCTGAACTGGGGCACCTCTTGGTGCACTGGGACCAGCTGCACGTGGAAGGGCTCCCGGAGCAGGGATAACCGAGGATTTGGGAACTGGCTGTGCGAGGGGGACGCTCCCTGCTGCAGCTCTGGGTGCAACTCGTGTTTTAATGCTTTTGATAGTGAGAAAAAAAACCCAGTAAGTCTTTAACACACCACTGAAGCTGGAAACTCTGAAATTGCAGCAGTAGTGTACTTAATACTGATTTCTCGGAGATTCTCCTGGAAAAATGAGTCACAAAAAGGAAAAAAAATAGTTGCAGGCATGAGCTGCTGTGCAGAAGCGTGTTCAGAAGCTGCAGAGACCAGGAAGTGGCATTAAGCTTTCTGTGAGCTGAGCTGTTCATGCACTGCAGAGAGCAGGGTCTGGCATTCTGGAGCTAAGTCAACAAACTCGCCAAGTCAGTTTAGTGGGAAAATCCTGCGGGTCTTGGCATCGGGCTGCCAGCCTGGAGCTCTGTGGGCAGGGTGTGCTCCAGGGAAGGAGATCACCCAGCATTTAATAATCATCCTGCTAACTTTGAACTCCTGTTCAAAGCCCTTGCCTTCCCTTCCACACTTCTGACAGTAACATCATTCCATGTCTTTTATGCTTCATGTCTGTTTTGGTTTGTGCTTTGTCATCAAAATGGGGCCAGAATTGGCAGGGAACAAGATTTGTGTTTTCGAGGGTATTTTCCTGTGACCATTGATGCCTGCTTGTCAGAGATGGGAAGAAAGAGCTGATATGAAAAGGCTCTTGGAGAGAAAAGCAGCTCTGCCTGGCAAAGCTGATTAGCGTTTCTGTAATTACCACCCAGCTCTGGGTGACCTATTTAGAAACACCTTGTCTTTGTGTTGGGTGGGGAGTGGCGAATCCCTGGGATGGGGCGCAGGGAGGAGCCTCCTGCAGATCCATGGGCAGCTCCTGGTGCTCTGCATCCAGTAAATAGCACCGGCATGCCCTGGAGAGGGAGGCAGTGGCTGGAGACTGGGAAATGCAAAGGATGCTGCACTAGGAGCTTCTTGCTGACAGACACCGCCAGTTTCGTGCAAAACTTAGAGGTGGACAGACAAAACTATTGACATTTTTGTTTATATTCCTGCTGCTCTCTAAGGCAGAATGGGAAAAGCCTGAGCTGCTTTGGTTTTAACTCCTTTCCTATGGAGATTAGCAAAGCATAAACCTTGGGATGATTGGTTTTCCTTCTCCCGACTTGTTAAGGCGTTTTTAATCAGAAAATTGCTCCATTAAGCAATTACTTTGCAATCAGAGGAGAACTGAAATTAGGAAGCAATTATTTAGTATTGAGAAGGTGAAGTTCTTGCCCTGCAGGGCCCCAGCCTTGCAGCTCCTCCCTGGAGCACAGTGCACTCGGGCCAGGGTATGAAGACACCCAGTTGGAGAATTCACCAGTTTGTGGCCCTGCAGCCTAAACTGGGCTCCCAGTAATATCCGAGGTTCTATTTAAGAAACAAGAAGATGCAGAGCCTGAAGCGTTAAAGAGCTCTTAAAACTGAGGTTCTGGAGAAGGAATGGAACTGAACTGACACTGATGCTTAGGAGTTACGTTGTTGGACTAAGCAGGTTTGGAGATGTGACCTGGGGTGTGCTTAAAATCCCGTTAGGGCACCTTGTGATGTGACCCACTGAGCTGTCACCAGGCTGAGGGTGCAGATCTGGCATATGAATTTGGGTTCCTTTACAATTCCCTTTGTTTAAAAGTAAGCAATTACTTGCACATCCCTCTCAGAATGGTTATTTGAGCAGAGAGGGAAGGATTTGTACCAAACAGGGGGGGCTGGTGGGTGGAATTTCGTGAACTTTGGCACAGATCTGCAGTGTGAAGCAGCTTGTAACTGCTGAGGAACACACCTGTCTCGTGGATGTATTGTAGCAGCAACTCAAGGTTGGTTGTCCTGATTTTTGTCTTCCCTGTCAACATCAGTTCTCATGAACAAACTGCTCAAAGGCGTTTTTTTGGAAGTGTTATTGGATTCCGAGTCTGCACAGTGAGGATTAGGTACTTTGGAATTCATTTCACATTGGACTTGAAAGCAAGGTCAGAGACTGCAGAGGGAAGGTGAAGTCCCCGCTCTGCTGGCTCCAGGCAGGGGAGGGGACGTGCCACGCTCAGGGCTGGCTCCAGCCACCATCCTGTCCTGGCACCAGCAGATCCAGGAGCCTCGGGCTGCTCCAGAGGGAGAGCACAGGGGGACATGGAGAGGGGTTTGAAATGCACCCACATACCTGCAGAGAGCTTGCCTCACACTGACAGGTCTCCCTTTGGCTTAGTTTATTATTTAAATTAACGCATCTCTAAGTTATAGTTCGTCTTCACTGTAATTAATATTTTTCAAGTTAGCAATGACTAATAATTTTATCAGTAATGTTTTCTCCTGGCCCGTGTTAACCAGGTTAAGCTGCTGCCTGTAACGTCAATTTGGGATTTCCAGCACACTCCCTTGTACTTAAATATGCAGTTTTTATTATCGTGGCCTAATCCTCATGAATTTGCATCAGGGTAATTTCATGTGGCCGCAGCCTAAAATTAAAACACCTAAAAGGAGGTGGTGAGGGGGGTTTTATATAAAATTAAGAAGCTTGGAGTCTGCGGATATGGTTCAGAATAATTTGTATTTGCATGATGTGTCCAACCTGAGAGTTATTGTGGCCATATCGGCGTGGGCTCGAGGTGATTGGGTTTGTTACTGATGGATGGTGGGGCTGAGCTGCAGTCACTGCTTACAGCACTGAGTTATCTCTGAGCTTATCCCCACAGCCCCGAGCTGCTGCTTGTGCCTCTGCTCCCTGCGCTCTGCAGCCGCCCCGGGGTGGGACAGCCCTGGCACTGCCATGTCCTGGGGTGGGACAGCCCTGGCACTGCCATGTCCTGGGGTGGGACACCCTGGCACTGGGGTGGGACAGCCCTGGCACTGCCGTGTCCTGGGGTGGGACAGCCCTGGCACTGCCGTGTCCTGGGGTGGGATCCTGTCCTGGCACTGGGATGGGATCCTGTCCTGGCACTGGGATGGGATCCTGCCCTGGCACTGGGGTGTCCTGGGGTGCCACAGCCCTGGCATTGCCGTGTCCTGGAGTGGGATCTTGTCCTGGCACTGGGGTGGGATCCTGCCCTGGCACTGGGGTGGGATCCTGCCCTGGCACTGCCATGTCCTGGGGTGGGATCCTGTCCTGGCACTGGGGAGGGATCCTGCCCTGGCACTGCCATGTCCTGGGGTGGGACAGCCCTG
>VWPU01014546.1:0-20521 GCA_013398955.1 Callaeas wilsoni | reverse complement strand
TGTGAGGGGCTGGGAGGGAAGAGGGGTGTGACCGGGGCCGTGAGGGATGAACGGGCCGTGTGGAGAGGGCGGGGGGGATGCGAGATGTGAGGGGAGGAGGGCCATGGTGGGCACGGGGCTGAGGGGGTTTGTTCCCTCAAGGCCCCTGGGCGGTTCATCAACCCTCAGCCCGCCCTGGAGTGCCTTTCTCCACGGATCCCACTGCTCTGTGCCGTGGAGCCGGGTTGTGCCTCATTATTCCGTGCCGTGTAAATCACCATCCAAAATAAAGATGAGCTGTACTTCCGCGAGTGCTTTGAACGGCTTGTACTTCCCTGTAACACTTGTGTTTTCAGACCCTTCTGTGCATAAACCCGCCCCTTTTCGACGTGCACCAGACGCTGCTGAGCCCCGCGCAGCACCATGTGGCGCTCATTGGTACCAAGGGGCTCATGGTGCTGGAGCTGCCCAAACGCTGGGGCAAGAATTCCGAGTTTGAAGGTGGGAAATCCACGGTGAACTGTAGGTGGGTGAGACCTCAGGTGGTTAATGGCACCTTTGTCCTGCCACTCTTCCTCCAAAGCCTCCCTTTCTCAGGGTTAGACAGATGCAGAAGACACTGGTGGAAGGTACAGGTTGTATTGGGGTTGTGGGGCAGTCAGAAATGAAGTTATTTTGGCTCAAGTACTTGCTGATTGTCAAGTGACCCAAATAAATGACCTTCTAAACTTGTAGTAATTCCTGAGGAGCAAGATGCTCCTCTGGTATTCTCTGGCCTTTCACAGAATCATGGAATGGTTTGGGTTGGAAGAGACCTTAAAGGCCAGCAAGTTCCAATTCCTGCCATGGACAGGGACGCCTTCCACTAGACCAGGTTGCTCCAAGCCCTGTCCAGCCTGGTCTTGGACACTTCCAGAGATGGGGCAATTTCTCTGGGGTCTTTCAGCTGTGGCAGCTAAGAGCAGATGTTTGTGGGGAAATAACAAAGGGCTTAAAGTTAAAGCTGCCTCTCCACCTTTCAGAGTAGTACAGATAAAGACTTTGAAACCTTTTCATTGTGTCTCGAGCTCCTCTTGCCCCCAGTTCCCTTTAGAAGCAGCTTGTGTGTTTCTGGTCACAGTGCAAGTTTCTGCTCTGTATTGCAGCACCATTCCTATTGCGGAACGGTTCTTCACCAGCTCAACATCCCTGACTTTAAAGCACGCAGCCTGGTACCCCTGCGACACCTTGGAGCCCCACATTGTGCTCTTGACATCAGATAACACCATAAGGTAAATCCCATTTGTGGCTGATTATCCGAAGTGGGTTTTTTGTGTCACGTCCAGTCTGGATTTGTCACTAGGTGTGTGCATCCTGCAATTTTTACCAGAGTTAACAATAAAAAAATAGGATGGCAGGAATTTCAGGCTGAGAGCGGCTGATGTTCCTGCGTCAGCAGGGAACGTGCAGCTCTGCCAGCAGAGTGAACGTGGCTGCTGTTTCTTTCCCCCAGGTTTTACAGTCTGAAGGTGCCTCAGACACCCATCAAAGTGATTGCACTTTCGGACACCGAGGAGGAGACTCTTACAATCAAAAAAGGGTTGGTGTGGCTTCTTGTGTTTTAAAATGCTTCTGCGGAATAAGCTCAGTATTCTCAATTGTGTTTTTAATGAATAAGTGATAAATCTGCCTGGAAATTTGATATGAATTCTTCAGTGCTAGCACTTCTTCGTTGCACAGTACCTGCACTTTTCTTTTCTTTTTCTCTCTCATTCTCTTTCTTTCCCGTTTTTTTCTTCTTTTTCTCTTTTCCTTTCCCTTTCTCCTTTCCTCTCCCTCCCCTCTCCCCCATCCTTCTAAAACAAAGTGGTGACAAACTGTACAGTCAAGTGTTTGTCAGAGTAGCAGTTTGAAAAACACACGTTGGCTTTAAGATGGGGTTTTTGAGTGAGGAATGTAGAAAATAGATCATTTTATTTTCCTCTTGGCCTGGTTGGAAAGGAAAATCTTGCACCACAAGCGATGTGCCTCACAGGAGGTACCAGAACACCTCTTGCAGCCTCTGAAGCTGTGGGGGCACTGCCGAACTGAGGAGCCATGAGAAGGATGTCACTCACACCCTGTTGTTGCTGGCAGGGCACTGCTGGACGGGGGTTTGGCAGGAATTTGGCAGCACACCCATCAGGACCACATTAAACATTGTGCTCTCAGTCCTTGCTGACCCCAGCCCGTTCTGCCTTGTCCCAGGAGAGCCTACACAGCTTCCCTGGGGGAGACGGCCGTGGCCTTCGACTTCGGGCCGCAGGTGCCGGTGCCGAAGCACATCCTGGGCCAGCGCGGCAGCGAGGAGGTGCTGGGCTACCCCCTGTACATCCTGTACGAGAATGGAGAGACCTTCCTTACCTACATCAGCCTGCTCCAGAGGTAGGGTTTAACCTCCGGGCTCACGGGGTGCTTGGATGTTTGTACAGTGCTAGGGTGAGAGAGCCACCTCTCAGCTTGGCTGGGACGCTGTGAGGGATGCTGGGCTCTCTTGTATTGCAGCCTGCTCTGTCTCTGTGGCAGTGCTGACAGACTGGAATCCAAAACCAGCGTGTCGTCCTTTCTCATCCAAACGTTATGGCTGCAGTTTCCACTGCTGAGAATGCACCGTGCATTATTTACCACCAGAAATCTGATATGAAGACACAGGGCTGTAAAAAGATCAGTGGGTCTAAGGCTGTTCAGTGTATTTTGTGGCCTTCAGTCCACAGCACAGGCATCCCTAGCTTTGGATGAGGTCCACTGATGGCCAGGGCCATCTTGGAAAATAAATATTTGAAGAGCGTAGAGGGTTCACAGGCATGTTCTGCAATGAAATCAGGATGATTAATCAAGAATATAAACATGATACAAGAAGGAATTCCTTTAGAAAACTGAGAAGACGGTGCAAGAGTTACAAGTTAGATCTTGTGTAGCTGAATATTGAAGAGTGTGGCACTTGGGTTAGAAGCAGCACTGTGTGCCTCTGCACTGAGCAGATCTGTCTGCAGGCAGGGAGATGGCCTTAGTCCATCTAAAGTTCTGCTCAGAGAAATGCCACAACACAAAATGCTTCCTGTGAAGTGCAAGAAACCAGCTGAGTAATAATCAGCTTGAGCTCTCCATGAGTACTTTGTGTTCTTGTATGAAAATGTTCCCCCATGCATTTTTGCAGTGTAGCTTTGGTTGCTTTCAAAGCATAAAATACAACAAAATGAGCTCCGATTTCCCCTCTGAGATCTCCAGCAAGGAGCTGCAGGTCACACTTGTAATCTGCAGAGGTCTGATGGGACTTAGAACTCCGAGCCGTTGTTTGACAGCCATGGGAAGTGCCCTTGCAGATGTGGTGGTGTGAGCAAACACATCTTCCCTGCAGCGCTGGCAGCCTCGGGAAGCTGCTGGGCCCCCTGCCCATGCACCCGGCTGCCGAGGACAACTACGGCTACGACGCCTGCGCCGTGCTGTGCCTGCCCTGCGTTCCAAACATCCTGGTCATTGCCACCGAGTCGGGAATGCTCTACCACTGCGTGGTGCTGGATGGAGAAGAGGACGATGAGCAGGTACCTTGTCTTGCTTTGGGTTTTTTTCTGTATGCATTTTTGTTTCTTTAATCCAAGTTCATGGCTGCAAGGTGGCAGGATGCCTGCAAGTGTGTGCCAAGTGCCAAAGCTGCATTCTTTTGGAATGAGGTAGTGAGTCTTTCTCCTGTTTCAGCCAGTCCCTGTGGCTCTCTGACACTTCTATTTTAAATCTCAGTCCTGTGTACCCTGAGAGTTGATCAGTTTTTGATCAAACTTACAATGATCTAATTTAATGAGGATTTTCTAAGAAACCCTGGGTTTGGGTTAATTTTTTTTAAATAAACTTGAACTACATTCCTCGACAATTAAAACTCTTGCCTTGTAACTCTTTCTTGATGCTGTTTATGTTGGTATTCCTATTTAAATGATGTCTCACAGGAGAATTCAATGCTCTTTACAGTCAGAAAAGTCCTGGGACCCAAGATCCGATCTTATTCCCTCCCTGTACGTGTTTGAATGTGTTGAGCTGGAACTTGCACTGAAACTGGCAACAGGAGACGAAGAAGATCCTTTGGAGTCTGACTTCTCTTGCCCAATCAAGCTGCACCGAGGTAGGGTTGTTGTTCAGCTTGTGGCTTTTTATTCCATGCATTTAGGATCCAGCTATTTGCATGTTCTCATCAGGGTGCCAGACATACAGGGTGATTAGAGTAAGGATTTGCCTGGTGCCCTCAATAAAGCTGTGAAGGAGCAAGCCTGGGAGGGGCTCCAGTGTTGACTCAAGGGCAGATTACACATGGCCACACAGTACTAAATCCCGTCTGCTGAGGGTTACAAAGTAGAAGTTTCTGCATCTGTGCTGCCCTGTGAGTGTGAGGGAGTGCTGTGATCCTGAGGGAAGAACCTGCTTATCCCATGGAATTGTGGGCAGGACAAAGCCTTTGGGTCTTTGGGAACAAGCAGCTTGTCAGAATGCTGGTCTGCTAGTTTTAATAATCTGCCATTGAAAAACGGTCTGATTGATGCAGATGTGGTGTGATAGGAAGGGTTCAAAACAGCTCATCAGTATTTTAGACTCTAACACATGAAGCTCTGTTTCTGGTACTTGCACTAAGATGTTAAAGCTGGCTGGACACTACGTTGATACGCAGGATCAGTAGTGCAGGTGTGAAGGGTGGGTTTTCCTCAGTTCAGTGCCATCTACATTTTCTGTTTCAATTTCAGATCCCAAATGTCCCTCTAGATACCACTGCACACACGAAGCCGGTGTCCACAGCGTGGGCTTGACATGGATCAATAAACTGCACAAATTCCTTGGTTCAGGTGAGTGAGGGACGTGAGGAACATCTGCCAGTAACAGGCTGTGGGTGCAGGTACTACTGAATCCCTCACCCTGCAAGGTGGATCTGATGCATCCTGACATGTCTCTTTGCAGATGAGGAAGACAAAGACAGTTTACAAGAGCTGGGAGCAGAACAGAAGTGCTTTGTTGAACATATTCTTTGTACAAAACCGCTGCCATGCAGGTAAAAAACCAAACCCTTTCTCAATTGCTTTCAAATCAGAGTTGCTATGGAAAATATTTACAATTTGTCATCTTTTGCTGTATTCTTGCCATTAAAGTAATAAAGTTAGCTCAAAAGAATTCAAACAATACAACGGAGCGATTTGTGTATCAGGATTCTTAATGCACAGTTAGGGTAGTAGCTTAAATTCTTGTGTGACTGTCTGAAAATCACCTGTCAGACCAGCAGAAATTTTCACTTCCATTTACCTGACCTTGGAGCATTTCCGAAAGAGTGAACGTGCACAACTTCAGGACCAAAGAACTTTCCTGACTGGGTAACTTTTGTGTTCTTCCCTTCAGGCAGCCTGCTCCAATTCGAGGATTTTGGATCGTTGCTGACGTCCTGGGGCCCACAATGATTTGCATCACCAACACCTATGAGTGCATTACAAGGCCTCTCTTGTACGTGGTTCTCAGCTGAAGTCCATGACTACATGGAAAGGACCAAAAAAAGGATATTCCTGTTTTTTAGTTACTCTTTTGATTGTTTCACCCCAGGCTTTTGCACCTCTTAGGACACCCAATGAAGTTTTGCTTTCTGAACACTCCCTGGCTGAGCACTAAAGTGTTACTATAGTAGTTACCTAGTGCTGATGAGATGTTTGTAGGGGATATAATTAATCAGATCACTTTTAGTGAGTATTAGGACAAAAAAAATGTTCTTGATGGTATTGAGGTTTTACAGTGGTGTGGCTATTCTTAATGGGCTACTGAGGTTATGTGTGCACGAATGGGGAAAAAAGAAGTATTTTAGTTTGTGCTTCCAGTTACTTTCTTTGGAGGTGTTGGCAAAGGTACAGAGTGGTGTAAATGTGCATTTGCACAATGAAATGAACACCTTGAGGGGAGGACGCTATTTTCAGCTTATTTTTTGCAGGACACTGTTTAATGTGGGACAGGTACCATCAGCAGAGGCAGTGTTAACATCAGGTTCTCCTACAGATCTTACATTTATTTCACTGTTTCCACACAGGTGGGCAGTGCCTGGGCAGGGTGCTTTGTGAAGGTCATGCTGCTGTGGCAGTGCTTGCCTGCCTTGTTCTGGAACTTTCTTCTCCTTAAGCCAAAGGATATTTATGATTCTTGCTAGTTTGAGCCATGACCAAACAGGTGTGGGGATGTGAGCTTTACCAACCCTGCTAGGGCTGGATTTACCACAGAACTGAAACAGCTTCTTTTAGAACCCCCTGCAGAACCACAGGAACTCCACGGTGGAGGAATTCCTCACTTTCAGTACCAGTTAAGCTGCGACCCGGTTTCAGTTTGACTGGTCTGACCGTGTTCTCCCTTCTGCTGCTGTGTGGTAGAAGCACTGTCCATCCTGCCTCCCCTCCCCTGCTGTGCACCAGCGAGGACAAGGACCTGGCCGTGTCCCCCCTGCGCATCGTGGCCGAGTCGGAGCATTCCTTCGAGAAGCACATCCAGGGCATCCTGCAGCGCAGCTCTGCCAACCCCCTGCATCTCAAGTAAGCAAAACGTGTTTTCCTGGGGCACCTGAGGTGGGAACACTTGGGAACAGTGGGTGTTGACCAGCTCCTGATTGAACAGCATGTTGCCTTGGGCATGGCAGTGCTGGGGCCCAGCTCCTGCCACTGACTGGTGCCTCTGTCCGTGTGGGGATGGCATCCAGTCCAGGGATGGTGCAGGCTGGGAGGGGATCACCTGGCCCCAGCCTCCTGCTCAAAGCAGGGCTGCCTTCAGCTGATGAGGTGCTCATTGCTTGGCCCATTGGGTTTGGAGTATCTTAAGCTGCCTTGGGATTTCCTCATGTAAGGAAAATGATTTCTAGCAAAGAGATTTCATTGCAATCTCTCACTTTCATAACAGACCCACCCCCGAGCCCTTACCATAAACACTGGAGGTGGTTTAGCCTTTCAAAGGAACACGTTAGTAAGACTGCAAAAATCCCTCTCTTAACCTTAAGATCTGCAGATAAAGATAATGCTCCTCCCCCTGAAGAATGCCTTCAGCTCCTCAGCAGAGCCACACAGGTGTTCAGAGAGGAATATATACTGAAACAGGACCTGGCAAAAGAGGAAATTCAGCAAAGGTAATGCAAAACTCTCATAAAAATGTGCTGGCCTATGTCTCTGTGACACAGCAGCTAAGTGCTGAGCCCTCACTCTCCTCTGTGGAGCTAATCCTGGTGAATGAGTAAATGTACTAAATGTAGAACTAATAATGAATACCAGAACTTAAAACTGAGTTATCAGGAAAAGCAGGGGTGAGTGTAGTAGTTGATCTCTGTAGTGGCTTATACGGGAAGAAAGAAAGGTAAACACACCTGCACACATGAAATACTTTTCTCTTGCTGTTGTCTGCCTGCCTGGGCCTGTGGGTGGCAGGAAATCGGACCTCAGCACTAATCCTGACAAAGGAAAATTGCCTTACGTCTCTGCTGCTTTAAGTCATAGTCAGTTATTTACACTATACAAACAGTTAGGACAGAATGGGAGTTTTTTCTCACCACTGCCCCCTTTTCAGTGTCTTCAGTTCTTCCCACTCCCAGCATTTTCTGCGTGGTGTAAATCCTGATTCACCTGGTCGCAAGTGGTTTGATTTTTTTTGTATGTGTTTACTTCAGAGTGAAGTTGCTGTGGGGACAGAAGAAGAAACAACTGGAGGATCTGAATTACTGTCGAGAGGAGAGGTGAGTAGAACCTGTCTCCTTTATCAAGTCAAACCTCAGGAATGAGGCACCTGTGGTGGTGGTTTGGACAAGGCCCTGTGTGAAACAGGTGACAAGTGAAGGCATTCCCAGCCATAATGAACCCGTAGGTTCGCTCCCTCCTCCAGCTGACTTCTTCAGCTTCCTTGTCCTGTTTCCACACCCTGGCTCATCCTGTGTGTAAATCTGAAGTAAGGAGCTGTTTCTCCCTTGCCCTAAGGAAAAGTTTGCGGGAAATGGCCGAGCGCTTGGCTGACAAGTATGAGGAAGCCAAAGAGAAGCAAGAAGACATCATGAACAGGCGAGTGCACACAGGGCTCTATTTCACCTCACACCACTTGGTGTTAAACCAAGTTTGCAGGCGTGGTAGAACAGAGTGGGTAGAAGCTGCTGCACTGGTTTGTTACAAGACTGGGCCTCTGAAATTCCCGGTGCTGGGGCTTGGTGTGATTTGGCTGCAGGCCCAACCTGCGCCAGCCCTGTGCTCAGAAATGCCACGTGAGACCAGCTGGAAGTGAAGGCCCTGAGACTTGGGAAGCTCGGCCAAAGCACCAGGCTGCAGGTGGTGGAGCAGAGCTGGGTATCAGGGAAGTTAACTCAGAGACATTTCTTGTTTTCAAGGATGAAGAAAGTCCTTCGGAGTTTCCACTCTCAGCTTCCTGTTCTATCTGACACTGAAAAGGATATGAAGAAGGAACTGCAGACAATACACGACCAGCTGCAGCACCTGAGCAATGCTATCAGACAGGTGAGGAGGAATGACGGGGCTGGGAGGTTACTGACAGCTCCTCCCGCAGTGCTGACAGACAAGTCGTGCCAACAAAGTGAAGCTGTACTTGTTAAAATTAGCAACAATGTACTAAAGGGGCTTTGGGCCCTTGTTGCTAATACAGACAGAACCTTTGCACACACTGTAAGGCCTCAGAGAGCTCCCCCTTCCTCAGCCTGGCAGGGACATTTCTTTGTGGGAAGTGCAAAAGCAGGCAGATCTGAACCCAAAAAGAACCAATTAATTGCAGTACAACACAGCAGTCTGTAATTAGAAGCTTTCACTGTGGCAGGCAGGACCAGCACTGACTGGGGCCTTCTCTTTTCTCCTCCACTCCCAGGTTAAAATGAAAAAGGAATACCAACAGAAACAGATGGAGAAGGGGCGAAGCCCCCGCAAACCCAGCATCAGCCTCAGTGCCTACCAGAGCAAGTGCATCCAAGCTGTCCTGAGAGAGGAGTAAGTGCAAGCTGGGCTCCTCCTGAAGAACCCAGGCCCTGGCACTCACATTCGGTTCAGGTGTCCCAGGTGTCCTTTAAGCCGTGCTGCAGGAGGGGCTGGGGCTGGGGCAGAGGGGCTGAGAGCAGCACTTTCAGCAGGTGTTCTGAAGTGCTTTTTGCCCCAGGATCCCAGGGCAGTCTAATCCAGCCTGTGATGACAGGCACTGCTCCCATTCCCTGCTTCTACCACCTGAAGTGTTTCCCTTCCTGCCGAGTTCTGCACAGATGGGACCTGCAGCCCTTTGACTTGGGTTATTTACAATTTTTTCTCGAAGGGGAGAACACATCCGGGAGATGGTGAAACAGATCAACGACATCAGGAGCCACGTGAACTTCTGACGTGACCCTGCAGAGGACCCTGCACCGAGGCTGGATGAGCTTCACCTGTCCCTGGTACTCCCCCTTGTATATTTACCATTTGTATGTTGAACAATACACCTTTTCTTATTTTGTAAAGAATTGTGAAATAAAATACTTTTTGTAAGACTCCTCACGGGCTGTGGTGTTTGCTTTTCTCAGGGGAAGGGGATGTGCTGCAGGTGTTCTGGATTCAGGCTGTTAGAGGGTGATACTGGCAGCTCCCTGGGGTTATCCTGGGATCTCTCCCCCCCTTCTCCATCAGGGGTTCCCTGGGGGGAGGTCAGTGGCAGGAGGCAGAGGAGAAAGACCAGAGCAGTGCACACACACACACTTCAGCAGCTTTTTTTAATTTGGAACACTTTCTCCATAAAGGACACACCTTCAGTACAGTTAACAAATGGTTACACTGGAATCCTGGAGACAGCAGAATTCTACACCCACGATTGCACAGGACACCAATGGCTTGGCTCACTGGAATGCAGTATTGACTTCCAAACACCGTTTGCCTTCTGCAAAAGATGGCTCTGGAGTCCCTCTTGCCATCACAAGGCCAACTCAGCCTCTGCTGTAGACAGACTCTAGTGGACAGTAAGGAATTGTCCCTGCCCCTGCCCTTAGAAGAGGGGCCATGGTGAAGCTGGGGGGACAGGAGTTCCTGCACTGCTAAAACGGGGCACAGGCAGGGGGCCGGGGGTGCTGCTGGGGAGGGACCGGGGTACCAGACATGCTGCAGGAACACTTTGTACAGGTCAAGACTATACAGGTACAGGAATGCAGACAGAACTCCACCTGGGCCCTGCCACAGCCTCCACCAACAGCTCGCCTGCTGTCACAGCTGAGCAGGTGACACTGCCTGAGCCAGGAGAACCCACCCCAGCCCCGGCCCCGCTCCACAACAGCCAGAACTGGAAGGAAGAGCATTTGTTTTCTCATGGTCATGAGCAGTAACACCAGAATCCATCATCCAGTGAGTATCTACACCAAGAGCTTTTCCTACACTTCATTTACAGTCTTTTAAATTTGCTCTGCAAATTTGGCACACGGTCTTGTTCTGCTTTTAAAGGCCCCTTTGAGTTCAGCAGAAGCTCAGCTGCTGCTGCTGAAGCTTTGCTGTCCTTCCCCAGGAGGGACAGCAGTGCGTAGGGAGCACATCTCCCACCACTTCTGTGAACAGCCAGCGTTCCAATTTCAAACTGAATTGTTTAAAAGTCTGACATTACAGCAGTTGGTGGAAAAAGATGACTCGTGTTCCAACACTAAAATGGTCACAGCTGGTACTGAGACAGGAGCACAGGCGCTGGGGTGCGTGATGGAACAGGGCGGTGAAAAGGAAAACAACCATGCAAGGACTGCCTGCCCGTCCTCTCCAAACCAAAGGAAGTTCCCTGGTTCATGAACAAGGAAAAGCCCACAGTGCACACCCTCCAGGCCTGCAGATGTGAGGTTGGGAACAGCTCCACTGGCGCTGGGGCTACCAAGGAGCCCAAACCACTCGCCCCGCTCACCTCCTTCCTGCCAGGCTGCAGCCACGACCTCACCCTGGCACCACCACACCTGGGGAAAGCTGTGCCAATGAGCCATAAAAACACACCAGGGAAAAGCCACCCAGCCCTGAAGTACCTGAAACCCTCTGACCCAGCACAGCCAGGGGTGCTCAGAGCAGACAGGGCTGCTGAGAGCAGGCCAGACATGGGGACCAGTAAGGGATGCTGGAAGGCCAGGAACAGCCTCTTCCCCTGCTCTCTCGCATTGGGACCGTCCAGAAAACACAACCAAAAAATATTTCACTGTGAAAGACTTCAAGGTGCAGCTCCTCAAGTGCTTGCTGAAGAGGGCACAGGATGTGGTGCAGTTTTGCCATACCAGAGGCTTCCTCACACCTCCTGCACAGGTGAAGCAGTCACCAGTTACAGTAACTGACCCCATAACCACTCACACCTTGGTTTCTGGCAAGGGAGGGTGGGAACAGAGAAAAAAAGCATTCCTTTCTGCTCTGCAGCTCCTACTGAAGGCCTCTAGTTTTGTCTCCAAAGTCTACCCAGCCACTGAAAAACTGAATGAAAAACATCTGGTCCTGAATTTATGCATCAGGACCTGGCTGCTGTCACCCACAGTTCAGCAAATAGTGAGAAAGGGTAAAAAATCCCTAATCTGGTAATAGCCAAATACTAAAGACCCAAGCCACACTTCAGCTCACCTTTATGTTAAAGTAAGTGTCATGTCTAGACATGACAGCTCTGCCATCTGTTAGTCATTACCAAGGTGGGAAAAATTACTTTTGTGTGTCAGGATTATGAAGGGATTTAATTGCTAGGGTGAATAAAATGCTTTAATTCTTTTAATGAGTGGCAAGGAATTGAGCTTGTATGATGCTTTTTTGGCTGTTTTTAAGGCATTCCTCTTCAAAACCACTGGTTCTGACTTGATGTCAGCAGCAGGATATACACTGCTAAAAACAGGATTTAAGCACTTAAAATACATAGTCATGTGCATTGCAGTTTGGAGCATTTTCTGTCACTTTTGAAGGTGATGAAAAGCAGATTTCTGGCCAAGTATGTGAAGAAAAAACAGCAAGGAATGGAGGAAAAACTAAGAAGTTTTGGACAGTGGGATCTGCTCCTTCAGCCTCCTTTCAACTGAGTTGTAAAGTTCAAGAATTGGGTTTGTACCACCAGGATCATCAACACCTGCAAGCGTTCAGGAATCCATCCAGCTGCGTGCATGGAACTCCTGCAGTGGAGGAGGAGGAGGAGGAGGAATGCTCGTGTTACCCCTGGACATTTATAGAACAAGAAACCCAAACCTGGAAACTGAGTGATCACAAGAATTTCCTGCCTCTGCTGCCACGTTATTCAGTGTAATTTAACTGTGTGGGAGCAGAACCAGGGGACAGCACAGGAGCCACCTCTGAGCAGTGCCAGGACACCAAAGAGCTGCGCTGTCCCCTCCAAGCTGCAGCAGCACAATCCTGCAGCTCCTGCACGTCTGTGCCCTGGCTGGGAGTGGCTGGAGTGGTTCCCTGTTTGCTGACAGAGGCTGGCCCAGCTCAGGGGTCAGGCCCGTGGCTTCACCCAGCTCCTGCCCTCCCAGAGAGCTCCAGCTTCCCCCCTGCTCTCACCCCCGGAGCACAGCACACCTGCACCACCAGGCCAGTGCTCAGACATGCACACGGCTTTTATCAGCTTTTCTTCAGTTTGGGTTTTTTGTTTGTTTGCTTGGTTTTTGGTTTTTTGTTTTATTTCCCACAGAGAAGGGATTCCAGGCACTGCTCAGCTTTAGGAGATGAGAAACAATCAGTTGTAGCTCCATATTCTAAATTACATTTGTGAAAAGAGATTACAAAACAGTGCATTTCTTGTGCTTTTCTTTCATTATTTGAATTCAACAGAAAAATGGCAAGGAGTTAAATTCTCAGTACAGTTTTCTTTTTTTTTTTTGGATTAGCATTTATCTGTTCAGGAGATACACAGCTCACTCATATCCACATTTCAGCAGCATTCAGATTCTTCACAGAGCCAATGGTTTTTAAAAAAAAAAAAGTACTGAGTTACGAAATAAGATCAATATCCAGTGTCCTGCTAATAAAGTCATATTTTAATATAAAATATTCATACAGCATACTCTACACCTCATTCTCTCTGCTAGCTGAATACTGTTACTGACTATTCAAACAGAAAAACTTCAACCACTTTGCTCTTCCACGTTTTGGAGGGACAATACAGTTTCCAGCAGCTACTTTGATCACAGTAGTGGGGGAAAGGACAGGGAAAGACAGGGGTATATGTTCCAAAACTCTAAATTAGGTTACGAAGTCGGCTGAAAGAGGGAAGTTTTTCAGAATGTAAGGACTGATCCCACTCAGTGGAACACGAAACACTGCACTCATTAGTGTTTCCATTAGAAAGTTCTCCTTCCTACACTACAAGTCACCCTTGTGCTCTCTTCCTGCCCAGTACGAAACCTTTTTCCCCTCTAGAAACCAAACTTAAGTCATTGCTCCCCTCTGTTGTCTTCTGCTCTCTCGGTTAGAGTTAAATAATAATTAATGTTGCTATAAAGATGAGTTAAAAACCCCAGACGCAGCCTCGGAGCCCATCAGGGTGTCATGTTTCAGGGAGCTGATTAATGTCCGTCAGTTTTGTGTCGTTCAGGATTGCACGGATCCTCTCCAGGGAATCTGCCTGCCGGATCCGCTCCAGCTGCACCTGCAGGGAACCAACAGAGGCACGGCCGTCAGCAGAGGCTGCAAGGGCTCAGCCCCAGGGATCAAACACCACCAGGGGCTGAAGAAATGCAAGGTGTGAAGGAGCACGAGCTTCATGTGGGCCCGGGAAGGGGAGGAAGACATGAGGCAGCTGTGATTTCACAACGAACCCCCGGGTTCTGGGGGCTCCAGCCATCACCAGCACTCTGTGCTTTGCCTCATGTCCAGTCACTGACACTGCACTGGCAAAGTGGAGATGTGCAAAGCAAACCCTCCCAGGAAGAATAAAGGAGCAGCCCAACACGTGCCTTGCAGCCTCTCAAGATCACAGCCAAAATGCTCTCGGAGCAACCATCCCATTTCCAAGCTCACTCCTTGCCTGGCTGATAATCCAGTTTAAGATATTTCTTATCTGCTGAAAAAGGGCCCAGCAGCACTGTGGTGAAATCAGTGCAAAGAGAGCACAACTGATTTATTTCTCACACTCAGACTTTCACATTTTTTGCAATAGGATCTGGGTGTTCAAGTTATAAATTCCCAAAGAGCATTTAATTGGTTTTTTGCCCTTCCTCTGAATTGCTGATAAGCAATTTGGCCACTGGACCCCTCACACAAGGGGTACCTGCCCAGGCTCTCACTGACAAGGCCAGGGAAGGGAACAACCCTGCCAAGAAACCACAATCCTGCTCTGATGGCCATCTCACACCGAGTACAGTGCAATGGCACAAACCAGTGCTTAAACTGGAGCACAAAGTGATGTGCAATAACTGCTTAGGGCAGAGAGAAAACACAAAACAGAGCTACAATTCTCACTAGCTCATACTGAAGGTTTACTGAACTACCTGCAAGTTGTGGAAGAGTCCACCACACATCTTCAAAGTGGTGGCTATGTTTGCTCTAAGGACTGCATGAACCAGTGCCTGCAGCACTTTAAAAAACAAAAAGTGAGGATGAAAACAAACAACAAGCAACTTCCCTAGGCAGGACAATTCAATAACCTCCTTTGTCCTACCAACTCCTCCAGACACAGACAGAGCCAGAGAGGACAGATCTCTATTGTCCATCCAGCTAAACTGTGTCTAGAAAACAAATCTCCCACACTCTGGTGTTAATTTTCCAAGTAAACCTGAACGCCTGACTCAGAAAATGCGTAGTTTGAATTCTGCTGGATCACTGGGGGCCTGGTCAAGGACTGCAATGAGATGGGAGCTGAAATTCAGCACCTCCTCTGTGAGCAAAGTTGGAAATAAAGCAGGTGCAAACTCTGGATAAACAGACCCTGAAGGTGAGCTCGGTCCAGCCTGGCTTGCCCAGGACACCGACAGTCCCTGTGCACACACGAACTGCAGGAGAACAGCCTGACAAACCACAACCGGCCTCAGGGATTCACCCCTGGCAAAACTCCTCCCCTCAGCCACCTCTTGGCATCCCACATCAACCACAGGCTCCACTCGGTGGAGGAAATACAAGGATAACAGGAGACAAGAGCAAGGACAAGACTTTTAGAATGTATGAACAGAAAGCAGCAACTGTAACACAAAGAACCATTTCACATATCCACATCAAGCAGTACCAGCTCCTTACTTTGTCCTCAAGTATTTGCACCTGAATGATCTGCTATAAAAATATCACACTGGAAACATCTCGAGATGGACAAGGAAAAACACAGGTCTGGTAGAGCCATCATCTTTGGCTCTGCACAGTTTCTCTTAGTACAATAACTGAAAATTGGCTGGAACCAAGTAATCAGAATAGAATTCCAATAGTTTTAATAAAAATATCATAGTAGGAATACTTGATCAGTTTATTACACTAACAAATTCTAAAATAGATCATAAATACCAATGTAAGAAAATTTACAACTGCTGTTTCTTATTTCACACAGCTCTGGAGAAATAATGAAACTGAAGTAGCCCTTACACATGGACTGGACTCTCTTACCTGAAGTGTCTGAGAAAGCTTTACAAAATCTCTCTGCACTTGCTCACTGACATCTAATTCAGTCTGCAACCGCTGAGCTTTGTTCTTCTCTTCAAACACCAGCTGCTCAAGGTTGGCCTGAGGAGGAAAAGGTTCTTTATGCTTGAACTGAATAAAAATCAGCAGCTTGTATAAACTGATTAAAGCGTGATGCCAGAGCAAAGCAGCACAGTATTCACGGGGTCCTGGCAACAAACTGAACCAGTCTTTCCACACCTCAGTTTTCCAAAGTGCAAAATCAGGGGCTAACACCCATTAAGAGGTGCCAATAGACTGGTTAAAGCATGAAAAAGCCCAAAGTCCTTTAACAGCACCATGACCAGGGATCTCAAAATACAAAGGCAGAGTTCTGAGTTTTAGGGAAGTAAGTTGATGCTAAGGGCAGTAGTTTGCTGCTGGCAGTATGACTGTCTTGCTGTCCTGAGCTTCAGTCAGAAAAGTGTTTCGGGAAAGGGCACAAAAAACCAAAACCACAAGAAGAGAGGGCAGAGAGTGAGTGCTCAGATCACAATTCATTCACCTGAGTGCTGAAGGAGAGCCCCTTTCCTACAGCAACCACAAAAAACCCATTTCTTCAAAAGCATCAAAGCATTCAACCCAAGGTTTGGTTATCAGGACTCTCCACAGGCAGGAATGTTACTGAGGCTTCAGTAACATTGGGAAGGCAATCCAAGGACATTCAGGCCAGCAGCAATTCAGACCCACCACTTCACAAATCCCAGCAAAAACAGGGGTGAGGATTGAACCCACATCCAGAGGACATCATTGCCCTGCCAGTTTCTTACCAACATTCAAAAGCTGCTTTTTTTCATTCTTAGGTAGTGCCACATTCTCTGACACAGCTGCTCATCACAAAAGATGCAGATACACTTCACATCCAGACATCATAGCTACCTTTGCTGCAGTCTCCTTCTTCAGCTGTTCTTCTAGAGCATTCTTTGCCTCCTGCAGACTCTCCAGCTGCTGCAGGTTTTCCTGTGAAGAGCTTTCCAACTGTATAATAATAATAATAATAATAATAATAATAATAATAATAATAATAACAAATATTAACTAAACTTCCTAACATTTCCATCTCCCACAGTCCCTCCATAAGGAAGTCTAAGTATCTTTCTGGGACTCAGAAACACATCTAAATAATCTCTTCTAAAGGCAGAGAAAAACACCTGAATAACATCACTTTCTCTTCCATTTATTTACTTTTGGAGCTGGTGAGAAATGTCCAAACCTGACATTTAGGCAGCCTAGTATTAGTTAGGAATTAGTTAATCCAATATTTAGGTTACAGATTAGTAGAACAGATCAAACATCTTTTAAGGAACAGAGCTATGAATGTGTCCTGCTCCTACACTGGCATCAATACAGGAAAGAGAAAAAAAAAATACATTATTAAAAAACCCCCACACCACCAAACCCAAAACTCCCACAGTGAAAGGGCTTCTTACCTGTTCCTTTTCCACTTTTATTCTTTCCAGTTCAGCTTTTAAACTGGAAATGGAAGCTGAAAAACAAGAATATTAAAACTTAAATGCAAGAAACACGGGAAATTGTTCATACCCTGTTTGCTTCTGTTAATATTTAAAGGAGAATTAAGCTTGTGTTACATCAAAGCTACTTCAAAAGCAAACAAATAATTGTAGTTCTGTTCTCAGCTGCACAGCTTTGGTGTCTGCTATCAAAAGTGGACAGCATTTAGAATTCAGATAAGTCTACTACAAAACCAAGTCTTTGTGCATCTTATCAATTTCCAATATTCCTATTTTGAGACTGTTTCACCCCTGCTCACCTATTTCCTCTTTGCAATTCTCTATTTCCAGCTGCAGAGTTTCTTCTATATTTTCTTTCAAATACTGTTCAGCTTGGATCTGTTCTTTCAAGAACAGGATCTCTGCCTTCAGCTTCTCCTCGAGGTGATCTGCTGCTGTCCTCACACTGATGATGTCCTCCCTGTACTTCAGGATCAGCTCACGGAGCTCCTGGATCAAGGATTAGCAGAGATGTGCATTTTGCTGTCCCACAGCCCCAGCACTGGGGTTATCTGCACAAGGACAAAGCTGTGCTGCCCCAGGGTCTGTCCCAGCATCCCAGACCCTGCTTCCAGCAAGGAGTTACAGTCACAGTTTGCTTGGCCACAGGAAATGAAAACATGGCAAGATTCACATCCCCACAGGTTTATGATGCTTCCCCTGCCCTTCAGCCCCACCAAATCTTTTAGGCTCAAAGGAAGGGAGTGGCCATGAAAGGGATGATAAGGCTTATCATTATTCAAGGCTTTGGATTATTGCTGGTCTTAATTGGACAGAAGTGATTGACTCCACCTGAATTACTGAATCAATACAGCAGGGCCCTGCTGACTGAACACTCGTGTGCCCAGTTGGAAAATGCAGCTTGAACCGGCTGAACTGGGCCAAACCCACACTCCACTGACCACAGAGCAGCTGTGAGGCCACAGTTAACTGGTTTTACAGTCCACCCACGCCCTGAAGCAGCCATGGCACAGGGGGATCACACTGCTGGCTTTGCCCACCACAGACTTGCAGGGTTAAAATCCCAGCTACTGTTCTTTGTGCTATTTGAGACAGCTTTTTGATAAAGAATAGTATTCCAGTGAGATCAAGTCACAAGCACCGTTGGTGTTAATGATTTAAAAATGTTTTACCTCTGCTGCCTCTGGTAGAATGAAGTCTTCAGCCTGCTGTAAGGACACATGCAAGCTGTGTTTTCCTTGAAGACTTTCGTTATCTTTCTGCAGTCTCACCAACTCTTCTGAAACCTGCTCCCTCGACTGTGTCAGGACAGCCTCCAATGCAAAGAAAAGCATAAATTCACTCTTACGGTCATGCTCAGATCTCTTCTGCCCCATTTACTACCACTGCTTTCAGAAGTCTGGTGACTTGACATTCTTTGTAAAGAAGGGAAACAAAATGATGCTGTGGATCAACACAACCAGTTCCCTCCTGCCTGCCCTACGCACCAGAAATAAAGGCAAGGTCAAATTTAAGTGTCCAGGCAGAGAGGAGGAAGGAAGTGATAAACACAGCTTTGTTCAGTCTCCCACTATCCTCCTGTGTCTATCCATTAACTGGCCGTGCCCACGGAGGGGAAGGAGAGTGGGCAGTCACAGGTGCCCTCAGCAGCTGGCAGGGATGGTTATTGCACCACCTCAGCACTCAGCTCTAAGAGCAGGTTATCCAAAAACCCCAAACGTTCACCCTGAAACTTTCCACGGTGGGTGTCTGCCTCCCACTGCCCTCCCAGGAAAGCATCTGAACAGCTGAACCCGTGGAAGGAAAAAGGATGAGGAGGACATGGCTTTGCTTGCATTAGAAAAGAAAAAAATCCAGTGAAGTTTTCCAAGAGGAATGGAAATGGGGAAGCAGGGACTTGAGCAGTGGCAGGAGCTGTGCTACAGGGGGGCAGCAGGAGCAGCAGACTCAGATTAACACGGTTTCTGAATCTCCTGCATGTCCACCAGATGTGCTCTCATGCAGAGCATCTCTGCCAGCAAGGTCCTGATGTGCTGCACAAAATCCCAGACCTCAAAAATGCAATACTGGTGTTCGTGAGGATGAATTCTCTTGGTCCCCCACAAATGCTGTGCCAAGGAGGAAAAAAGAAGAAACTTGATTCTGGTATAGAAAGGAATGAATTGCTCTAAGGAAGTCAAACTTAGTTCTAGAACATGAGGTCCTCTTCCTATTCTCTGGCTTAATTTCAACAGGATGCTCAAAAATAGTTTAAAAAAATGAAGTTCCCATACACATCTCTCCCTGGGTGTTAGGGCTGATATTTTAAGTCTGACCTGCAACAACACTGATCATTCATCTCTAAAACTCGAGAAAATATTCACTAATGATGGTACTTGTGATGAATCCTAAAAAAGAGTCTTGAGAAAATCTACTGTCTTCAGATTTGAGGTGAAATTAAGAGACTAAAGAGGCATGGAATTAGACAATGAACAAGGGGAAAAGAAGCTGACCAGTGATCTCCATGCTCCTGAATGTGCACAAACACAGCAGCACAGAATGACACAAACTGTTCCAGCTCCAGCACCTGCCATCAGAGCCCACTGGAGCAGGCCCTTGGCACGGGAAGATGCTCAGCCCTCTCCAGCCAACCTTGGCTGGGCAGACAAAGCCTTTTACAGACACACTGAGCTCCCAGGGTCAGACAGACAGGGCTGGCCACGGATCTCTGGAATTAACCTGTCTTACCATTTGCTCCTGGACACTTCTCTTGGCTTGCAGAAACGCCTGCTGCAGCTCACTGAGGAAATTCTCTGACTTCTGACACTTGGCCATGAGCGAGGAGATCTTACAGAGAGAAAACCCAGACAGACATGTAAGAAATAAAGCATGGAACAGATTCTGAAAAAGAAATAAGTTCTCTTGCCTGTTATCAATACTAATAGATACTTTGAAACATCAAACTAATCCACTGAAGTTTATGTTAATTCTTCACTCAGTAAAGCAGGAATGCAGCTCCAGGCACTAAGGACAGATGCTGTGTTTCTGCACCAACAGTATTTTTATCTTCTACGTATCAAACTCTGAATCAACAGTTAATTCCAGTGATATTTAAATGTAAGCCAGTTCAGAGACACTGAAGGAAAACTGAAGAGCTTTTTCCTAAGTTTTCAGCATTTTTTGAATTTTTGTACCTTTCTCTGAAAGCACCCACCTCCAAAAACTTTACAAGTCATTCCACAACAACACATGTAAGATTAAGCATTATTTAATTAACAGCTTAATTAACCCTGGTACAGCCAGAAGAACATATAAACATACTCCTGTTGTCTAAGCTGGACTTTGTCTAATGACTGTTTCTTTAGTAAGAAAAAATACTGTGTGGGATTGAAGAGAGAAAATTCCAGCCCAGGTGAAGTAAATTCAGTGTCTTGTACACAGCGTGTACCTACTACTGTAAGCTTTAATAGGCCAAACATGATGACTTTTTTTCCTTCTTTTTATTTT
>VWPU01014539.1:0-14020 GCA_013398955.1 Callaeas wilsoni | reverse complement strand
CGTGCTGTGGGGCGGGGCCGTGACGGGCCGTGAGGGGCCGTGACGGGCCGTGACGGGCCGCGGGGGCGGGCGGGCGCTGAGGGCGACTCGGGGCGGGACCCGCTCGGAGGGGCCGGGGCAAGGCGGGGAACGGGCAGAACGCTGCGGGCAGAGTCCCGGCAAGGGGGAAAGCCCGCGGGGCCGAGGCGTCCCTCGGCTGGAGGGTCTCTAGGCTGGAGAGCTCGCGGGCACCGCAGGTTGGTGAGAGGCAGGAGCTGCTGCCCCTCAGAGCTCGGAGACACGGCTGAGGGGCCTCAGAGCACATTCCAGTGCCCAAAGGGGCTCCAAGCGCCGTGGAGGGAGACTTTGGACAAGGGCCTGGAGTGACGGACACAGAGAGTGGCTTCGCATTACCAGAGAGTGGATTTTGGTTACAGAAATTGTTCCTTGTGAGGGTGCTGAGGCCCTGGCACACGGTGCCCGGGGAAGCTGAGGCTGCCCCATCCCTGGAAGTGTCCCAGGCCCGGCTGGACAGGGCTTGGAGGAGCCTGGGACAGCGGAAGGTGTCCCTGCCCACGGCTGACCTTTAAGGTCCGCTCCAGCCCAGCCCAGTGTGTGATTTATGTTTACAGGTGTCCGGCGCTGCCCAGATCCCTCAGGGTGACGCACTCGGCCCTGGTTCAGGTTTCCAGACAGTGGCACCAGGTCAGGAGGGGGTGACCTGCTCTGGGAACGCACCTGACTGCTGTGACAGCATCATCCACATACCAAAGGAATGAAACAACTGCCGAAGAGTAACCCAGCAAACACTCTCAAAGTGCCCATGAGCAGCTTTGCACGGATCAGAGCTTTATTTCGCAATAAACAGTTCTAACTCAGGTTTGATTTTACCTAAGGAGCCTCTGTTCACCTATTAGGGGTTAATTCCCACACTCCTCTGACTCAGCTTTGAATATTAATTTCAGAGCAGTCAAATGATAAAGAGGTGGGCAAAGTACACCCAGGAGTAAACTGCTGCCAGCTTCTATCAGCAGGGAAGTTTCTGTGCAGTGCACAGGAGCTTTGGGTGTTTAATTCTGACCAGCATCCAGCAGCTTTCCCAGGAAAAATTGTAGGGTTGGGTTAATTTATTAAAAGTAAAAAAAGGCAGAGGTGAAGATGCCCAAGTCTAGAACTGCTTGAGGAAACTTCAGATAATGAGGCACACATTTCTGAGTGCAGCAGAATTCTATGAAAACTTAAACTGTGCTTCTGTTTAGAGCAAACACCCTGGGAAATTCACTACAAATCTTTTTTCTTTTGCATAGTTCCCTTACAAGCACCAAGGTGTTACGCTCACTCTTTAAAGGTTCAATGCAATTAATTGAAGATAGGTAATTATTACCTTCGTTTGTTGCAAAGGTTGTTGCCGGGTAGCTGCCACACACGGCTGTGGCCTCTGCAGCCTTTCCTCCCCATCTGGGGTAAAATTTCAACATCACAGCGAAACTTTATTAACTGAAGTTACTTCCCACATCCACAGAAATAAATTCTTGCAGGATCCAATTTGGACAGGCTGTTTCTTTCATCTCCTAAGGCAGCGCTGTGTTCCCAGCACGGATGAAAGGGAATATTTTCAGGAATAAAATCCCCTGGGATTTCTGTAACCATGGTAACACATATAGATAGCAGGCCTGGTTCCAACCCATGTTTTATTGTTCCAGCAGTAAAGAACTGGGTTCTATAAATAACCATCCTGGCCACCAGAATAAAGTAGTGGCCTTTTGCTTTCCCATCAAAACAAAATTTTAAAAAGTTAATATATTGCTACAGTTAAACATTCAGGATAAAGTGCCAAGATCAGTTCTATGATAATTCTAAGTGGGATGTCTTGTTTCCTAAGCCACAGTGAGATAGGGGAGAGTATTCAGATATATAATGAATATCAGATAAATATGAATTTTTTTTGTAATAATAAATTCATATTTCACTGCTGAATAAATAACAGACCTTAAGCTTGAAATAAAAATTAAAAAATAAAAAGCGTCCCCATCAAATTTTCATGTGTTTTATTGAGGTGAACATACACATGGTCCACATAGTCAATGAAAATAGTCATAAAATAATTTAAGAACTTGTGTTGAAAGGTATTAGCAGCACCATCGGTATTAGAATAGCAGAAAACACATCTCAGAAGGGCAGTGATGCCTGGATAAAATGCCATCATTTGGAACAGGGGATGGGAATGGCTTTTTCGGATGCTCTGGCGAGTTGGAGTTTTGAAAACACACCGGTTTTGCTAAATACTTTTGACGATTATTGTTACAAAAAATACAACTAAATAAGATACTGCATAGTATTTTAATTAACATAAAATCGACACTGAGGCGTGTAAAGCAAGACTCAAATCTCTGCTTCCACGTACATTTCATTTCTGAGTAGAGAAATCTAAAATTTAAAACCAAAATATAGACCTAGTGTATTCTCTAAAAGACACACTTTAGGTGGAACGTATCAGACTACGAAAATACATATCTTCCATTCTGTTTAATAATTTACTTTAGTTAAAAAGTTGTGAAATTCTCCTCACAAGAAGCGTATACAAATTGATGACTTTAGTAAATTAAAAAGGATTATTTTTTACTTTTTGTTTGGGTTTTCTTTTTTTTAAAACAAGGCTTAGCCCCGCCGTAACAATTATACAAGGAAGAAAAGAGACTACATTTATATGAAGGAATACAAATTTACACACATTTTACAGTGACTTATACCCTACACATCTACAAAATTCACAGTTATAATACAAGCAAGTACAAGGCTGGGATAAAGCTGTCGGATACCAAAAAAAGTTCCTACTTTAAAAAAAGATCAACGGGAAGAGCTTCGAACCCGCGCGCCTGCTTCGCAAAGCGGGCCGGGCCGGGCCGGCGAGGCCGCTGCCGGCGGCTCAGCACACGCACACGGCTTTCCTGGGCGGGTGGAACAGGGAGCTGCTGAGCTTCTTCTGCCCGCGGAGGCTGCGCCGCATGGCCAGCTTGGACGGGGTCCTGCGCTGCGGGGTGCCGGCCGCGCCCTCGCCCGGGCCCCGCGCCAGCCCCCGCCGCGGCTTCTTCACCGCCGGGCCCGAGTTGGATTCCTCCAATGTCCGCTTAAAGTTCGCCGGGGGCGTCCTCTCCGCCTCCTGCGCCTTTGTGGGGCCGTTAGGGGACACCTTGAAGCCTTTTTGGTCCGTGCCTGCATTGGCCGAGTTGGAAGGGGAGAGGCTGACTGACAAACCATTGCTGTAGGATTCCTGTAGCCTCAAAGCCAGGGCTTTGCCGCACTTCTCCTCCTGGGGGCCTGAATCCTTCGGGGTTCCTCCTGAGGAAGGTAAATTGCTTTTGGCAATCTCGTTTGGCAGCTCCAGGTATTTCTCTGAGAGCATGCTGCTGTGCAGGAGGGGAGGAATGGGCTCAGCAGCATTCAGTCGTGGCCAGGGCTCATCTTCTACGAGCTGAGGGAAAAGGAAACAAAATATTTAGGCATAAATATAATCACGGAATCACAGAATGATTTGGGAAGGGACCTTAAAGATCACTCAGTTCCAAACCCCTGCCATGGGCAGGGACACCTTCCACTATCCCAGCTTGCTCCAAGCCCCATCCCACCTGGCCTTGGACACTTGCAGGGACAGACTTTATCCTTTGAGGGTGGAGACAGTGAGTGACACTTTAAGAACTTCCCTAAACCTTATCAAAGGCAGAAAAATCCTACTCCAAAGCAGACTCATCTTCTCTCCCTGTTGAGAGGTGGAAACAAGTCAGACTGGGGACGTGACCTGCAGCTGTAGAACGTTCAGGGATCTGCAGGCAGCTGCTGGGAATTCGGGGAAAAAAAGCAGTGCCTGCAATATCTGTAATTCTCAGCAGCATAATTTCCAACACTCAGACAGGACTTCCCTCCATCAGACCCTGACAGAGGCACTGCCCTCTGCCTCAAACACGGTCAGTGGCCAAACACCACCAGGGAAAAGAGCAGGAAGAGGCTCCTGACCTTTGCTGCGTTCAGCACTCAGTTACTGCACAGACCGGTTATCAGGATGGACAAACTCCTCACAGCTGTCTGACTGCCCACAGAGAGGGGCACTGTCAGACCTGGCCGTCTAAAAATAGCTCCTGTTTGCTGTGCAAAGTCCCACTTTTTATTGCCTGTGGGTTCCTCAGAGCACTCCCAGCCACTCCCCGGGAAGCACAGCCACGGCGGTGTCCCGAGAACCAGGCACTTCCTAAACTCCGACCCTCGTCTCCTGCAGCCTCTCAGAAGTGGTTTTGCCTCATTCTCAGTTTTACCAGCAGGAAAATGGGGACAATACTTGCTCTCACTATCCACAGGGGAATTATGAAAATTAATGTTTATGCAGTGCCCTGAAGATAGGAATTCTGACCTTATTAAGGATTTAATTGTGAAGAAATCCCTGGTTACGCAGTGAGTCCTTCAAAAGTGAATTTCAAGGCCACACTACACACCCTCAGTGGAAGGCAAATGGCAGCTATTATTTTAAGAAAATCGTGTGCTGGAAACCGAAATGCACACAGCTGAATGAGGGCAACATCTCGGGTGAATAAACAGATGCTTCTGAAGTCACAACCCAGAACAACTCCACATTTAATAAAATGTGCTCCAAAAGAAAAGAGAATTAGGATTGTTCCCAGCATCCACACTGGTTTTCTACTCTTTACTCCCCATGTGTAGACAAAACCATTTAGATAACGTTCCTTTACTACATTTAGCAACACAAGAGGGAAGACCTTTATGAGTGGTATTTTAAGGGTTATTCTTCATCTCAGCTCCTGCAGAACCCAGGACACCAGATCACACACACACAGCAGCTCAATTTAATTTCTGACATTGTGTCACACAAAACTTAGTTTTATGCTTTTTATTGTGCAAGACATTTAACGTTGCGGCTCTTATCCCCAACAGCTCCTGCTGGTGCAAACAGCTGAGACCAAAGAAGGCTTTGGGAAGCCAGGGAAAGGCAGAGGATGGACTGCTGGAGAGTGATGTAACAAAACAGGAAAAATAAACCACACATCGCCAATTTAATTTCTCAACAATCCAATCCATCTTCCTCACTCGCCTCAGGAATACTGGAATTAATTTGGTATTAATAATTGCTGCCAGAAGGATAAGCAATTAAGAAATTCTTCTGTTTAATTAAGAAACTTTGGTCTCCATCTATTTCCAAATTAATTGTTTTGGCAGGTAGCAGTTGTCAGGAATCAAGGCCATTCCTCCTTCCCTCACAGAAACTGTAATTGAAAATTTTAGGAGCACTTACAATTTAATTTTTTTTCCTCAAGATTTTGCTAGATTTAAAGCTCTTTTCACGGATTTTGCTCCACTAGATCAAAGGGGAGGAGACAAAGTTGAAGCTTGCCATTTTATTAGCAGCTTGTTTCTCCCAAGGGAATGTTCAAAACTCCCTCTCTAATTTCTGCTTTCTTTTCCTTTGCCCAAAGGACAATTATCTGAAGATACTGCAGAACATCAAAGGACAGTGACTTAAATCAGGAGCAGCTGGTAATTACTGAAACAAACAGCCACTCATAACTACACTCCAGTTCTTAGAGGGGGGGAAAAGCCACAAAACAACAAAACAAAAACCCTCTGAAGAGCTCTGCTTTATGTTAACGGCTCAAACTTGCAGCCTCCAGAAAGACCTTATGTTATAATGTCTCTTCCTCCAACAAACAACATCAAATCGACCAAAGGAAGATAACGAGATCTCCCAGCACAAAAGAAAATGTTCTTTACAGCAACATGTGTTGGAACAAATTAACCTTAAAAAAATAAAATAAAAGCCCAACACCACCACAACCAAACAAACCCAAATGAAAGCACCCCCTGTCAGGAACACGTTCAGGATCTGCAGTCCCTGGGCTGGGCAAGCTACACAAGCACCTGGCAAGGCAGGAAGGGAAACTGCAGCCCAGCCTTCATTTCTGAGGGGAGGTGTTGGGTTCTTTCTCTTTGAAACCTCTGATCCCCACTCTGGTTCCTCTCTCCCTCAAAAGGCTGCCTTCGATTTTGGGGGGGATCTCAGAAAACTTACTTTTAAGAAACAGTGCACTTCAAGGTTTGTGAAGTTACAGTACTGACTTCTTCCACATTAGGGAGGGAGCACAGATCAACAACTACCAATAAACAACCAGCAGCAATGCTGAAAATTCATACATTGGAACACCAAAGGCAGAGCGTTAAAGTCTTTTAAGAAACATTGTTAAAAGTTGGTCCATTCCTCCAAAGCCTTGAGGATATGTTATAACTGTAGCCTTCACAGAATATCCTGAGCTAGGAGAGACCCTCGAGGGTCATGGAATGGCAACATCACGTTTAACCAACTGAGCCGATCTCAGTAACAGATTATCTAGACGTACACAGTAAAAATTCAAAATTAAAACAAAGCCACCTTAAATAGCGATGAAAACTGACAGGTGAGGAGCTTCTAAGAGTATTAATCTCTGCCAACAGCCTGACTGCACCGTTACCCCAGGGAGCTGGGGGGAGGCAGAAGGGGAGCACGGAGAGCCCTTACCTTGAGCGGGGGCGTGCAGCAGCGGGAGGGGGTGAGGCCGCTGCCCTCGGGGCTGCTGTAGCTGGGCCCCTCGGCCAGGTTGAGCACCAGCTCCTCGTCGCCGTCCCAGCGGCCGCGCTCGCGCAGGGGCGCGATGCAGATGACGATGGCGCTCGTGTTGTCCGCCCGCAGCATCCGCTGCCTCCAGCGGCCCAGCGCCCGCCCCACCAGCATCCGCGCACAGGACTGCCGCACCTCGCCCTGGGGACACAGAGTGACACAGGGCACCAGCACAGAGCCACCAGCATCCGAGCACAGGACTGCCGCGCCCCGCCCTGGGGACACGGAGTGACCCAGGGCCCCAGCACAGAGCCACCAGCATCCGAGCACAGGACTGCCGCGCCCCGCCCTGGGGACACGGAGTGACCCAGGGCCCCAGCACAGAGCCACCAGCATCCGAGCACAGGACTGCCGCGCCCCGCCCTGGGGACACGGAGTGACCCAGGGCCCCAGCACAGAGCCACCAGCATCCGAGCACAGGACTGCCGCGCCCCGCCCTGGGGACACGGAGTGACCCAGGGCCCCAGCACAGAGCCACCAGCATCCGAGCACAGGACTGCCGCGCCCCGCCCTGGGGACACGGAGTGACCCAGGGCCCCAGCACAGAGCCACCAGCATCCGCGCACCGGACTGCCGCGCCTCGCCCTGGGGACACAGGGGACAGGGAGAGTGACACAGGGCATCACACAGCGCCACCAGCATCCGCGCACAGGACTGCCGCACCTCGCCCTGGGGACACAGAGTGACACAGGGCACCAGCACAGAGCCACCAGCATCCGAGCACAGGACTGCCGCGCCTCGCCCTGGGGACACACAGGGGACAGGGAGAGGGACACAGGGCATCACACAGAGCCCCAACAGCGTCCGCGCACAGGACCGGCGCGCCGCGCCCAGGGGACACACAGGGGACAGGGAGAGGGACACAGGGCATCACACAGAGCCCCAACAGCGTCCGCGCACAGGACCGGCGCGCCGCGCCCAGGGGACACACAGGGGACAGGGAGAGGGACACAGGGCATCACACAGAGCCCCAACAGCGTCCGCGCACAGGACCGGCGCGCCGCGCCCAGGGGACACACAGGGGACAGGGAGAGGGACACAGGGCATCACACAGAGCCCCAACAGCGTCCGCGCACAGGACCGGCGCGCCGCGCCCAGGGGACACACAGGGGACAGGGAGAGGGACACAGGGCATCACACAGAGCCCCAACAGCGTCCGCGCACAGGACCGGCGCGCCGCGCCCAGGGGACACACAGGGGACAGGGAGAGGGACACAGGGCATCACACAGAGCCCCATGAGCATCCGCGCACAGGACTGCCGCGCCTCGCCCTGGGGACACACAGGGGACAGGGAGAGTGACACAGGGCATGACACAGAGCCACTGCACAGAGCCCCACCAGCCTCCGTGCACAAGACTGCCGTGCCTTGCTCTGGGGACACACAGGGAGTGACACAGGGAGTGACACAGGGAGTGACACAGGGAGTGACACAGGGAGTGACACAGGGAGTGACACAGGGAGTGACACAGGGAGTGACAGCCCCACCAGCATCTGCACACAGGACTGCCACGCCTCGCTCTGGGGACACACAGAGGACAGAGAGAGTGACACAGGGAGTGACAGAGCCACTGCACAGAGCCCCACCAGTATCCCATAGTGACAGACCACGCCTCACTCTGGGGACACACAGGGGACAGAGAGAGTGACACAGGGAGTGACAGAGCCACCACACAGAGCCCCACCAGTATCCCACACAGGACTGTCACACCTCACCCTGGGGACACACAGGGGACCTGGTGTCACAGAAAGCCATCACAGAGGGCATCACGCAGGGCCACCGGCATCTGTGTGCACAGCTGGCACGCCTCACCCTGAGCACACACAGGGGACAGGGAGTCACACGGAGCCACTGGCACACAGGGACACTGCCACACAAAGCCACCGTGTCACCGCAGGGCACCTCACACCACACGTTCCTGTAAACCACGCCCCAAAGCACCTCCAGAAATACCAATGAAAACACATCTTCCTTCCTAAATCCACCTTTAAATCAGTTTATGGTATATTCCACATATATGCAATGCTTTAAACAGAATAAATGGCTTGTAACCCATCAGCAGCTTGTAATAGGTTGGAACACAACCTACAGTCTTTCCAAAGTCCCTCACGGGGCTTGCAGTGATTAGGCTCTGATGCTCCAATATAAATTCTCAACTGTTTTGTAAAATAAATCAGAGAATAATTTAATTCAGTCTAAACAGTCTGCATTATAACACGCACCTTAATGTGAAATAAATTTAATGTTCAGACAGCATTTTGTGTAACTTCCTTAGAGAAGAAACACGTTATCTCCTTTGTTACTCCCAGATAACACCCTGCTAGTCAAATTCCCCCAAAACAAACAAGCAAATCATTTAAACTATGTTAACATTCGAGGTATTGAACACCAGCCACATTGTAACAACTTCTATGTTGTGGCAAAACCATCGCTATGCCTGAACAACACCAACTCTGTGGAGTATTCTTCATCCCTACCAGACTGAGCAATTTTTAGAGGTAACAAGGATGAAATTTCCACACTGACTTCTGGTCACTGCTCTCACCATGAAATACTTCTTCTCCTCGTGATCCTGGCACATGGAGATGGCATCCTGAGGTGGGATCATGTTCCAGAGCCCATCACTGCCAAGGATGATGTACTTGTGCTTCTGGGGATCAATCGTGTGCACGCTGGTGTCGGGCTCAGGGGACACAACAAATTCCCCACTGTAGAAGTCATAGCTCCAAAGATCGCCTGGCAAAGCAGAAAATGGGTTGGAATTGTTACATAACACATGAGAAATCTCTCTCTTGGAAAGACATCACCACCAGCCCTGAGTCACCAGCAGGAACATAAAGAAATTCCAGCCCAGGCACAGCTCAGCTGCTGCCACCTTCTAATCATATTCAAACTAAACCAAGCTGTACTCAGAGGTCTTCTACTCTTGGAAAACAAGTACTTGTGGGAAAAGGAGAAATGGAACAGATTAATACCTAGAAAATGGTGAAAGTTCAATCACTCTCCAAACTAAAACCTATCTGAATTAATCAAGTTCTCCTTAAACAGAAGTAAAACCTTATTTTGATGATCCCACACCAAACGTGAAAATATTTGTGCGTGCAGGTGCCACGGGGAAGGGACAGAGGAAAAAGCAAAGGAGGAGACTGAAGCCTTTTCCCTGTTAAATTCCCTTTGCCATTCCTTTTGCTCCCACAGCAGGAGCATCGCTTGCAGAGCCACACGGGGCTCTCTGCAGCCAAACACCACGAGCCAAGTTCGGGAGCTGGAGGGAAGCCACAGGAACACGGGCACTGCCTGAGCTCCAGCAGGAAGGCAGCAAACAAGGGCTCAAGCCTCTCCCTAGGACAGCCTCTTGCAGGGAACATTTCTATTTTTAAATCGGTCTCACTGTGCGAATCAATTTGGGGTCACCTCACCAGAAACAAAGCTGAACAACAGATCTGAGTCAAATCATCTGCTGGTTCAAGAGCTCCCTCCAAACCATCCTCAAGTAAAAACCACTCCAGCAGAAAAATGCATTTCCATATCAATTTATTTCAATTCTATTTATCAAGTACACTTCAAAAATTAAAAACACTTTCTAAGGCTAGGCCTTCAAATCAAGAATGGTAATAATTTGCTGTAACACCTCTTTTTTAATTTCCATGTTCACAAACAGCTTTCTGTAGTGATAAGCAACACAAAGTAACATTATTACTACTTGCAAGCACTGGCTACATTTTTCTGTGCAGAACACACAGCTCTAAAAGCAGAAATTAATTAAAATGTCAGAGTTGAGCAGCAAACAGAAGCTCAACAACTCAAGAGTAAGGTTTTGTCAGGCTCTTCCTTTGCTTTCTGCAGGACAAAGCCTGGAGCTTCTTCCACATCCATCAGCATCCTTTTAAAGACAATAAATGAGCTTTTTGTCTTCCTCCTTGCCTCCATTAGCTTTGCCTTAAGCTACCATCAGTTGAAAAGACTTTTCCAGAATCAGGAAAGGGAATACTTCATCTCAATTACCCCACTCGGGCCGCAGCAAGCAGGGACGGCCCATCCTCATTAAAGGCCCGAATCTCCCGGCCCAGCAGCCCCACAAGCACATGCTGCTAATGAGTGCTAATTAAAAGCCAAGCCCGCTCCTACAGAGGTGCGCTCGGCTGCCACAGGCTCCCAACAAAGCCAGCTGGCAGCGAGATCAAAATAAATACTGTAACATGAGAGCTGAGCTCCGGCACAGCAATTATTGGATGTGAATTGCCACGGAAAGTCCTCCTGCACCCAGAGTTTCTCACATCACTCCGTCATGCCCGCAGTAGGTAAAATAAACAAGAGCAGCATCGATTTCCAGCATACATAATATTTTTACACATCCATTTCCCAGTTTGTTCATACTCATGTAGGAGAAATGACAAAACCTTATCAGCTGAATCGGTTTTTTAATTAAAACCAACGTGCTGGGTGATAAAAATAACCTGACACTCTTTAATTTGGGTTCATCTACACACATGTCATCATGTCCATCTGCTGCCCTTCCCGAGGAAACAGCCAAGCAATCGCCACGCTGATTTCAGGGGATCTGCTCCAAGAGGAAGGCTCCTCACAGGGATAACTGGGAATGTCACAGTGGTTACAAGGCCATCTCCAAGGGTTATAAACCTGCTGAAGGGCACAGAGAGACTCTCACAGACCCTTCCACTCTGAGCCCACCAAGGCCAACTCGGGGTGGAGGACATTTATCTTTTTATTTCGTTTCTTTCCCCTGAAGGGCAGAGGTCCCCAGCCCAGGCCAAAGCTTTCTGGAGCTGCTGCCCGGCCGTGTCCCCTCCTGTGTCCCCTCCCTGCCCGGCCGTGTCCCCTCCTGTGTCCCCTCCTGTGTCCCCCTCCCTGCCCGGCCGTGTCCCCTCCTGTGTCCCCTCCTGTGTCCCCTCCCTGCCCGGCCGTGTCCCCTGCTCTCCCTGGGGCTGGAGAGCTCAGCATCCCAGGAACACAGCCTGCAGAGGTACCTTCCGTGGCAGCCTGTCACAGCTCTGGGAAGGGAGAAGGGAGAGGAGAGCAGCCAGAAAGCAGAGAACGCGTTTCCCTGAGCATTTCAAAGTGCTCTGAGTCTTGAATTCTGTTCCAAGGCAAGCAGACAGAGCAGTGACCCCCTGGCAGCCTGGGGAGCCGGGATGTGCCAAAGGCTGGTGTTACAGGGCTGGAATGCCAGGCTCTCAGGCTTCCATTTGGGAGCCAGACTATTTTTGTTCTGAATTAAAACCCAAACATTTACAAAACGCTTGACAATCTTGCTCTTTAAAAACTTACACACTGGGAGTATTTCTTTCAGTGTGAGGTTTGCATATTTCTTTTCCAAACAAGAAAAAAAAATATTATTAATGTAGTTCCTTCCATATCTTCCAGAAAAACCTGTTTCTTAGTCCTGACTCAAACCAGAATAATATACAGAGATCTACACTGCATCTCACAAAATGAAATAGATGTTTGAAATCAGATACCAAAGCAGCAGGAAACTAATTTAGCTGCCTGTAAGAATATATCAAACTATGCAGTCTCTCTTATCTGCTTACTGTTACCTTATAAAATACAACAACAAACGCACTTTAAGTCAACTGCTGCCAGGGAAGTAATTGAAGTTACAAACAAAACACCCATCATGTAAGTGGGCTGGATTGGATTAAGCCCAAAGCCTTCTTAGAGCAAAAGCATGTCCAGGAATCACATAAATCAAGGCTTTCATTTCAGTTTCTGGAGATGCTGTTTTGCATATAAAAATAGCTTTTGGTTTTAATAGAGGAAAGAAAACTTTGCTTTTATAACTCATCCAAAACAAAACCCCAGTTTGATTAATCCCAGAGCTTTTTAAATCAAAGTTTTTCTGCACAAGGAGCCACAGGTGCCCTCACACGATGTGTGTAACACAGATCCCCAGAGCAAAGCACACTCTGCATTTGCCTCAGCACATTTCTTATTTTGTCTCAAGGCTGAAGAAAATTGTACAAGCTACAGCAAGATCTCCTAAGGACAAGAAAAGAATCCCAAATGCACCCCAAGTTTGTCTGGTTTTATAGAGATAAAACAGAAAAGCAAATATCAACAGAAGCTGGAAATTGCTGTGCAGTTCTTAAATACAACTTATCAATTCCATGTGATTGATCTTCATGGTGGGGCCTACAATGGAGCAGGAAGGAAAAACTGAGTGGCAGCTGTGCCTACTCTGTTTGGTAATTTAATTTGAAAAGTAGTTAAATGCATGTAAACAACCCTAAAACCTTATACAGGAATTTCCCCAGATCATTTGAGGTCAGCCATAGCCTCTTCTCCAGGATTTCGTGGTATGTGCATTCAGAGAGCTTCACAAACCAGTTCTGGCATCCAGTCAGTTGGATGGAAAACAGCTTCCCTTTCCCTGTCAAAGATTCCTGCAGCAGCCACACGTGGATTCCCTGTTCTGGTACTGAACTCCTCCCAGAGGGCAGCAGGAAATTCCTGTTCTTAGGAAGAGTCAAACCTGCACGGTGGAGGCTGCTCCACCTAAAATACGGGAGTGAGTCTATTATATTCCTACAGAAAAAAAACCAGGGAAAGCAGAGTTCACGTTCCCACAGGGGGAGTGGTTGAACTAACGGGTTCCTGGCTCAGGTTTCATCCTTCATTCATTTAAACACCTCCCAAAAAGCTCCAGGGGTGCCAGGAAATCCCTCACTACAGATTCATGAGTATCTATTGCAAGGCAAATTAAAGGAAAAAAAAAATGTTCTCATTGCGCAGAAAAGGTCAGCAAAAGTAGCCGTGAAAATACAGAACTCTGCTACAGCTTAAAATGTTTCATTGGAAGACACAGAAACCTGCTGTGTACATTAAAGCAGCTTACAGATGCTTTACAGAGACAGCACAAAGCCCAAATATTTCTGACTTGTTATGGAGCTATAAATAAATTAAGCATTATTTAAATACTTAAATACAGCCACTGTGCATACCACAAATGCTTATTTTAGGGCAGAAGGGCACTTCTGACAATCAGAAAGGAGATGTCAACAGAATTAATCTGGCCAGAAGGATTTATTTTGCACCAGGATTCTCTGCTGGCTGAATATTTGACCAGTGCAACTTTTCCACAGTGCTTTATCCCTGCTATTTCCAAAACCTCTCCTGAACTCCTTAGAGTACACTAGACTTAAAGACTGGGGGATGAGACTACATCAAAATATTTTAAAGCATAAGGGAAAGACACTTAAAACACCATCTGTGATCTGAATTTCAGGGGTTTTAATCAGACAATCTCCCCCATTTTAAATATAATAAATTCCCAACTCTAAGTTTCTCTCTGTTGAGAGATTCTTGCTGTCCTGCTAAAAATTTTTATCCAGGTTGGGCAGGAAGGGAGAGGCTGATCCCAGCAAGG
>VWPU01014533.1:0-38510 GCA_013398955.1 Callaeas wilsoni | reverse complement strand
AAGGTGTGGGATGGGTGAGGGTGGGAGCTGCTCAGTGCTGATGCAGCAAGATTGCTTTTCTCACAAGAGCTAATTATGCCATTAGAGTGCAGATCTCTTCACCTCTCTTCTTTGTGAGATTTATACATATTCTCTGTGGTCTTGTGTGTCTGAGGCATGCTCAGAAAATGTTCATTTAGATGTTATGTTAGCAACAGGTGACCAGAGAAGTAAAATACTTCAGAATACTTGGACTTGGCAGAAGAGCACCAGTGTCAAGGTACTTTCTAAGAGCTGGATAGAATCTCCTTTAGTAATACCTAATAAACTTCCCTGGCTTCCTGGCCTATTTACAGTCCTTGTCCTTACCCCTAATCCGTTTCAGAAGTTGTTTCCATTTTGACTCAGGGATTGCCCAGCAGGACATTTGTCTCAGCACACAGGGACAGCTGTGTTGACAGTCTCGGTGGCCTCGGGGCATTATAGGCTCTCTGTAATCAGATGAGACCTGTACATGCTTCAGTGCCTTCCAGTGAACTGAAACAACCCTTGTCTGCTTGGGATGATGAAGGAAGTGACCACGTTTAGGGGTTTGGCAGTCGCTTTGTGAGACCCTCTAAAGGATACATAAACTGCAAAACCAAGTGGAGGGCCAGGAGTCAGCTTTACTGTAGCAGTTCATCAGGCAGCGTGAAAAAAGGATGGTTTGATGTTGGAAAATACATACAAGAAATGCAGAGGATTCAAAGCTAACTTGTAAAATTATGTTGAGTAATTTTTTATATAATATCTGTCCGCTAGATCCCTACCCAGTGTTATCCATTACACAGCTATTCTCTGAAATGTTTCTGTTTCTTCCTTTGTACTGTGTGACAGAGATAGATACGCAACTATTTCTATTTGAGGAATCCTAGGAGTTGCTGGTAACAGTAGTAGGTAGAAGTTAGACAGAAATGGCATTTTTGAGCTGCTGGCACACCATTTAACATGCACTTTGCATAGCAGCAGCAAGGACCAAATCCCTGTTGAACGCTGGCCAAGAGAATCCGTCAGCGTGTTTTATTCATGTGGTGTGACAGTGCAGTTAACTCAAGTCTGTATTGATTCTGTTTATTTCAATTTAGAGAACATCTCCACTGAGCATTCCATGTAATTATTATACAGACAAGGAGCAACATCTAGAGCTGACAGCCAAGCATATAAATACAAATCTTTTGCAAAACATTCTGTCATGCTGCTTCGGCAAGGAGAACAGGTCAGACTTACACAGAAGCAGATTCTGCTGTCAAGATTTTTGCTGAAATTGCCTTTCCTCCAGCTCTGTTATGATTATATCAGGGCACCATTTGTTTTACTCTCCCAAATGATCTCCACAGCTGCATTACTGTACAGAGTGAGAGAAAACCAGGGTTTAAACACACTGAGTAGGTAAATCATGCACTTTACATTGTAACTAACAGACTGTCAGTAAAATCCTTGATACTGACACAGTGTAAATAGGAGTTTGTAACCTGCTGCTTCCTGAGGTCCCAGGGAGTGTGTGGGTACTGAGGAGATACAGATCCGTGGTACAGAGCGCACAGTAAGTGCTGTAGGTGACTTGGTTGTCCCAGGGAGGTGCACAGTCAGAATCGTTTGAACCTTTAGGCAGGCCAAAGGTTGTGAACGTGACTCTCCAGCTTGAGGAAGTCCATTCAGGGAGGGAACCTACAGTAATTAGCTCTGCCACTTGTTGCAGTTGTTTCCTTCTTAGGACGATTAAGTCACACTGATCTGGTCAACCCAGGTCAACCACAACGTTGCCAAGACAACGAAGTAAACTGGTCACTGCCCTGGAGTGTTGCACAGCCCATGGAATGGCTCACAGATCCGTGCTCCAGCTTTGTCCTGATGCTGGAAAGGTGATGTGGTGGGACACAACCTCAGTTCCTTGTACAAACACACTCTTCATACAGCTGGAGTGTTGTTCAGGGCTCCTCAGCAGCAACAACCAAGATGGATGAGATACTCAAAACTGAGCTGGACACACTCCATCCCATAACAGTGTCCCATTGAAACATCCTTCTGTAACGGTCCCAGTTCCCGCCTGCCAAGAATTTGCTTAACATCTACTGTTAGACTGGAAGGGGTGAGGGAAGGAGAGCCCTTGCTGTCATTAAAAAGGAAAAGGAAAAAAAAGTCTAATCAAATAAATCCCTGTAGTTCATTTCCTCTTACGAGCTCTGTGCTCTGTAATTATATTACCAAAGAAGTCTTTCTTCTGTGAGTTCATGTGAAACCTTAATGGTTTTATTCCCCTTGGCCCTAGTTCAATCCATATACATGAAATTGCAAAGTTTTTCAGTTCCAGAGTAAGCCTGAATTAGAAGGTGGTGGGTGTGGTACTTCAGATTAGAGCAAACGATTAAAAAGAATCAATTCCTTAAAAGACACTTGCTGGGTTGGGAGTACATTAACATAACCCAACTACTAAGTAAGAATTTTGTTTAAGAGAGCCCAGCCCACCAACAAAGGGTGCCAGCAATGCAGAATTCCCAACATACAGCAGCTGTGAATAGAACAAGATGTTCTGTTAGCAGGTAAGTAATGCTGGCAAATGGTTAAACACGTATTTAGGTATTTTCATATAATGAGTAAAACAGTGTAAGAGATACTCAGTATCTCAAAGAAGTGGGATGAATTTTACTAGTTTGCTCATGGAGTTTTATGGCTGTTCTTGGTGGAGATACTGAAGCCATTTTTGAGGACTTTAGATAACTTGTTCTGAAGGCAATGCTGTTCAGATGATGCAACACAAGAAAACAGAACTTGATGAAGCAAATAGGAAGTGAATGTTTTAATTCGGCACATATTCACCTTTTTCCTAATGTGCACTAGGTTAGCAAATGTGGGTGGTGCTTTATAATTTCAGTTTTATTGCATCAAGAAGAAGGGAAATGAAGTCTTCCCTGGACATCATTGAGCATGTTTTGCCTCTTGTAGCTTCTTCAATCCATTTTGGTTAAAATGAAAAAAGGTATTTTTAGTGCAGTGCAGGAAACTGGAATACCTTTTCAGAAACTGAAGAGGGATTTGGGGTGAATATTTTGTTATCTGATCCTTCTGTGCCAAGTGAAGCATTAAATGAAAACATTTTGATTACAGTTCCATGCCAAGTCATGCCCCCTCATCTAACCAGTCATATATTAACTCTATCTCATTGTACCTGCAGCTCCTTGTACAGTAATTTCAGGACTTTCTCATGTCAGTGTTACAGTCTGTTTCTCTGCAATTGCCATTTGCACTGAAATAATTCATTACATATCCTCCCCTCCCTGCACATGCATTCTACATTCTTTATATGTGACTATAAGCATAACAAATCTTGTCTGGATTCCATGCCATTTTCTCTTCTTTAATTGTTAATAATCAACTGAATTTTGTTAAATGTAGAAGTGCTCGGTCTCTTTTAGGATGAAGGATGGATGTTTGTCTGTCAATCAGTTTTTAAATCTGAGCACTGAAAAGTCTGACAAACAGTGCTTGAAAGAAGCAAATTTTGTTCCTATTTTGGGGTACAAAATGGCAGGCGATAAAAGGGGGCAATTCAGAATTGAAGTTGGTTGAATTCTTCATTAAGTCCATTCTATTTCTTGTCATTACATTGCATCAGCAAGATTTAAACCCTTCATTTTGGAGAAGGGTCACATCTGTAATAAATTATGGTCTCCCTTATTTAAACAGTAGCATTGTTATAAATATTTTCTTCCTGTATTTCTGTTTCATAAGCCAAATACTCAGCATTTCTCTTCTTCTTGTAAGTAGCCACACGATGGGCTGCCAAGGCTGGTTTATCATTTGCCTTGGGAAAGGCATTGTATAATATTGCAGGATAAAACATTTGCAGGCAGAGGTTTGACCCGTGGGGGAGAGAGGTGAGGGCTTTGCAGGATCGGCGCCAAGAGACTGAGGCTTGAAGGAGAACTCCCACAGCTGCTCTCACCAGTGAGGGTCAGAGAACTTCAACCAGCCTGTTCCTGCAGAAATGAGACTGAGCCACTGATTTAAACTGAAATTTGTGAGTGTTAAGATTTTTAGCCAGACCAAACAAGTTTCCTTTTTGTTTTTTTTAATGAAACTTTTATGTTTGGATGTAGGGATAACCGGATGAACATGTGAAAGGCGGTTCTGATGTCAAGGCACTGCTTTTCAGTGCTGTATCTGCAGCGTCCATTCTCCTGACAACGAACTTGTGATCACAGCAAAGAAGAGAAATCCACACAACCTCTTACTGAGAGCAACAAGGTTTTACTGGAGAATACAGTATTTTAGGGCAAGACATGAGTTTTTTCCTAAAAGGAAGAGCAGCCAAGAGTATTGACAGAGTCATCCAAGGCTGTGTCATAGCAGAGCACGATTAGGTGATGCAGAGGTCACACTTTGGCCCCTGGCAAGTTTTGGGGGGTACGTTTAAGCAGCTCCTTCGATCATTTGCAACTGTAAATGTGTTTTCTGCGCAGTCCAAGTGCCCAGGAACACAGGAGGCTCTGCAGAGCACCAGTAAGAGGCCTGTTGAAGACTGGATTGTTGTCTGCCCCAGGCAGTGAAACATATTCCTGGAGTGTGCGTGTGGGTGCTGCAGCGCAGGGCTCCCAGGGCTCCGTTCCAGGCTCTGCCCCTGACTCAGCTCTGGTGCCTCGGGCTCTCTGGGGAGAGTTACCTGAGCTCTTAATTCTCTCATTAGAAAATGTGGAGGTTATTACTCGCTCACTTCCCCATACCAGCCTCACAGGAGTGTGAGTTAATGAACATCTGTTAATGTGTGGAAATAAATGCCGTGCAAGTGCCGGAGCAGTAGCAGCGCTCACACAGCGGGTTGGGAATCTGCAGCTTTTTCCTACGGGATCGTGCTGTAAGACTAAATCACCATTTTAGCAAGGCAGCTGTGGAGCACAGCATCACAGCATCCCTGTCTCCAAATCCCCCTCTGTGCCCTGGTACCTGTAAGTGCTGCCGAGCCCAGGGCTGGGACAGTTCCGTGCCCCTCTGGGAGCTCTGTGCAGCCTCGTGTAACCCAGGTACGTGCACACAGCTCTTGGCGAGTGCTGTGTGCCCAGCTCCAGTTCATTATCCTCACTCATCTGCCACTCATTAAGGAAAAAAAAAAAGATACTGTTGTCTGCAAAAATCGGATTTGTTACCCGGTGTGCAACAAGCCAGTAATGGCACACTCGAGACAGACACTGATTATTTCTTTCAAAGCTGCCAAGCCTGGGTGCCGGGTTGAATTCCACAAATCAGCTATCAAAACTTTTTATTATTTATACATTTTAGCAAACAAATTATTTTTTTACACATTCCACGTTTTGCAAGAATACGGTTCCCTTCTTTAAAGCTTCCCGATTTCCCTCTCCCCTCGCTGGATCCTTGACGCGTTGATGTCGGGAGGATGAAGCCCCGCTCGCCGCCCCGGTGCCCTTCCCTTCTCCGGGGCGCTGCGGGCGGCCCCCGCTCGCAAGAGTTAATCGCTGCCAGCCTTTGGCAGCGCTGGCCGGTCCTAGAAATCCGGCTGGCTGCCGGAGCGGCTGCCAGGAGCCTCCCTCGGGCCGTCATGCGAGCAGTGTAAACAGCCCGGCCGGGCGAGTGGGCGGCTCGGCGCTCGCCAGTGGGGCAGAGTTCAGTGGCTGCGGCGGGGTTACTGCCGAGCGCCGCGGGGTTGCCATAGCGAGCATTGCATAACGCTGGCAGCGGCCCCGGCCGCAAAGGGCCCCGCGTTCCTTCTGCTCGGTTTGTTCATTGTTGCCGAGGCCCACTTTGCTGTCGCGAATGGAGTTCCAGGCATAGCTCCTGGCTGGGCTGCTGTGGGAGGTTTCGCTGGGAGCAGGGAGAGAGAGGAGCTCGCTCATGGAACCCTGTAAATTGGGGCATTCCTGCAGGAGGGTTGTTTGCATGAGCAGAAACTTTGTATGCCAGTAAAGCTTGTAGGAGTAAAAGAGGTGTTTAACTTCCTGCTACATTGTCTTCTAAAAGGAAGTGATTTGGTCTAGTACTGAAATTTGCACCCAGGTAGAGAGCCCAGGGCATCAGAACGTCAGCATTCTATGGGTACAGCACGACTGCGAGAATTAATGCTCCCATATCATTGCACAGATCAGATGGATTGCGGGAGATGGGAGGTTGTGGGAGGCTGAGAAGTCAGGAAACTTTTTTGGATGGAATTGGTAGAGGGAAGCTGGAACGTTGCAACATGGGAAGCTGCGTTTGGAATCAGGCCATCATCCTCTGGAGATCTCTGCTGAAGTTGCATCTGCATTTACATAAGTTTTGGCATGACAAATCAATGTCCATGAAGTGACTGTTCTGTGCTTTCCCTTTTCAGATGATTAATTAAAGTGGCTGAGGGATTGATTTGGCTACAAGCTGTCTCCTGAGGTTTCTGACTGTAGTTTTTTTGTTATGTGGAATAGACCAAGGTCTATCTCTTTGGCTGCAGTGATTATGCTTTTGGCTCTCCTGCTTTTTGAGGGTCTGGCCATTGAGTCAGTGGCAAAGTCCTGTTTGACTTCCCTGGGCCAGAATCAGAACTGCAGTTTTGCCTATACAATGTGGTGTATTTATCGTTCTGAGAGCAAACAGATTTAATATTAAGGTTGTGATGAAGGGTCACCGGGTTTATTTGGCATGTGAAGGTTGTGGTATTTCAGTCATTTGCCTCTGAAAGATTTTGCTGGCCGCTGTGAGAGACTTTTTGTTCCCCTTGTGTTTGTACCCTTTCCACTGTGAGGTCCTGGCCATGTTAGGGTGCATGTGTGACCTTGTGTGTGGCAGAACTGCAGTGCAAACCTAGCTAAGAACAACCAGGTATTGCCTTCTACCTGTGCTCTTACAGCTCTTCTGCCAGGAGAGTGAGACCTCCTGCCCCAGTTTGAAACTGGAAGTCTGTCCTTGAGCCAGTGGTGCCAGGACTCGTGTAGGCTGGACATGGCTTCTTGGTGAATGGCTTAACACACCCTATCCCAACCTCTGCCTTGCTGAGCTCTTCTTTTCTTCAAAGCATTTTACAAAACAAAATAAAGTGAGGGAGGAGTGAAGTCCTGTGGTCTGCTCCTCAGAGAGTCCTGGTTTTGCTGGTGATTTGTATTTCAGTTTGAAAACATCAGTGGTGATTGTGGGATTGCTGGGCTTTTTGTTCTCAGTCAGGACAACTTAAACTGTCAGGGCCCAGATGAATTCCTAGGCACTGTGGCAAAGCCAACAATAATAATGAGGAATGATCGTGGCTGGGAGCTATTCTAGGATCTGCCTGATCACTTCATATGGGCCTAGTGATGCTCATTCCTTACAGTGCAGATGGTGCTTTGGAGAAATATGGGCTGTGGCCAGAGGCATCCCAAAGGGGAACCTAATGGAGCCCAGGGAGTTAGCTGTTAGTAGAGACCAGTCCACCTTTTTTGGGATCAGGTCAGTCTGTCCCTCCCCTGGGAGCTGACACAGACAAGAGCAGATGGTTCTGGGAGCGTGGTCCAAAGTTCCCAAAGGCCACTAGCTGCTGTAGTCCACGCCTGCTGTTCAAGCTTTCCACTGAGCATTTCCATCCACCTTCCTGGCCTTAGGAAGGTGCTGAACTGAAATGCTGCTGTGTGTATCCCTTTGCCCAGCAATTGTGCTCCTTGGTCCCAGACAGCTGCATGTTTGAAGATGTTTCTCTTATTAGAGATCTACAGATGAAATTGCCTGGTGTTGCCAAGTGTTGTCTGTTACCTTTCAGCAAATACCAGAAACGCACTTTGCCAGCAGATACTCAGAAAAAGGTTGGTGTATTCTTGTTTTCCTGAGCTAGGTAGGGACTTCAGTGCTCTCCTTTCCTGGCTGCCTCTCCAAGGTGGGAGAGGAATTGACTTCATCTCACACTGCCCTGTTGTGTGCTGCCCAAACCACATTGCAGTGGGCCAGAGGAGGAGCTGCTGGCTCACAATTCAGCATGGCAGCCCCAAATCTCCTGAAAATGCTGTTTGGCCTGTGGCTGGTGCTTTCAGTGCCCTCTGCTAATTGCCCCCAACAGATCACACGCAAATCCAGCTTCTATAAAATGGAAGGGGAGGCCTCTTGCCCGGCACTTTGCCAATCACTGCTGGCAGTCTGCTAGGGCTGAAGAGTGCTGGTTGTGCTAGGAACAGGCTGCGTGGTGGCTGGAAATGTGTCACTGATGTGGGATCTGTGGGCCCCACTCAGTCAACAGGCACAAAGTACAATCTGGTCACAGCATGGCCGACAGGGCCAAAGGGCTGTCACTGGCCTGGCTGGGGTGTAGTGTCTGTGCAAAAAGCAGTGCTGCTTCCCAAGGGCTTGTCAGCCTCGAGTGTGGTTTGCTGTGAGACTCAGGGTTGGACAAGGAGTTGTAGACATCTGCCAGGAATATTGTTCTCCTCCTGGAAATCGTGTTCCTCAGCTGCAGCATCGTGTGGTGACACCTACGTGACCAAAGCGAGGTGCCCAGTAGGTGACACACCCAGCCCCTGTCACGTGCTTTGGCAAACGGGGTCCCCATTGTTGGGATGACATTTGGCCCAGATGTCTCAGCTTTCTTAAGTGCTCTGGAGAGCCTGGGGAATTTTAAACTTTAAATATTGCTGTGTTTTCTGCTAGAAAGGTTCCAAGGAGTATTCTCGGTATTTGCAGCAGAAAGCAAAGTGCTTTGTGATGATTTGGGAGCCCATTCACTGTTTGGCACCAGCCTCTAAGGAAGTCCTGACTGCTTGAGATGTTATCCTTGCTGCAGAGCTCCTCAGCTCCAAATGGAAAGAACTGTTCACCATGCTCATGATTTTGGAGTTTTATGCAGTATTTTGTATATTTTGGGCTAGACCTTCTAGTCAAGACCAAGATATTGAACTTGATCCAATGCTCCATGGGAAGACAGCACAAGGAGTAAAGGACAGGTTTGTGGGGTACCCAGGATTGCTGAGACATGTCTTAGATTTCCATCCAGAAATCAGAGAACAGACAGAACACGTTTCTTAGAAGGATTCCAAACTTCTTAACATATAATTATTTCCGTTTCACTGGTGTGAAGAGCAGACGGTATGAATGTTGTGACTATGTATCAATTCAGAAATAACTGAGTTGAATTTTGTTTCCTGTTTTACACAGCAGGGCCTGATGCCCTCTCTAAACTAGTTTTTTTAAGTTACTTTTTAAAATTAGCTTTAACCATCATAGCTTCTATGTATTTCTGGTCATGAAAGGAACCATCAATTGTTATTGTTTGAAGACACTGAATATGAACTTGTTCCTACAGAGCTTTGTGCTGCAATTTATCAACAAGGCGCTGAGGCACAGACGTCAAATGAATACCAGATTTCAAATTATGATAAGCAATTGTGTCATCCCTGTGAATAGACATCAGTCTCTGCTGAGAAATCATCAATAATTCATTTTAAAAAATAAATTAGTACAGGGCCATTTGGATAGGTCTTTGCAAACAACCAGTCCTGTGTTCTGTCATAATTCCTGTGAATTTAAACCCAAAGGATGCTTATTTCTCAAAGAGAAACACATGATCATGCCCAAGTCAAAAAAATGCGTTCCCTCAAGACCTAATTACCATTTCTCTTTGGGGAGGTCTGGAGGAAGTTGGAGTGTCCCCTGTCAGAGGTGTGCTGAGTTTGTCCATGGCTCAGTGGGGAACATACAGAGCTCTCCCAGAGTATTTTACTGTTGGTATTCCAGTCACTAACATCTTCCCCTCTTCCTTTACCCTCTACCTACACCAAACCCTAAGATTATTATTTCCAATCTTAAAATACAACTCTCAGAATAATTTGTGTTTCTTTACTATGAGGAGAGGGAGGATGCTGCTGGTTTAAAAATTTCTTGAGCTTCCCTGTCGTAGGTGGCTTTTCATTTGACAGTTGGCATCCTGCTCGAGTCCATTTCTCTCCCAAATTGGAGGTTGTTACATTCCAATAAGCACACAGCATCTGTTCTCTGTAGAACATGATGGTGCAAGATGCAGATCATTTATCTAAGTGGGCTATTTTCAGTCGAATCAGAGATGTACATGCAACCTAACAGCAATAACTCCCTCCTGTCTGTAATTGCCCATTATAGGAAGAGAAATTTATAAATAGTTATAAAAGTCAGGATTTAGAGGCTGTGCTTCAAGACCTAGGGCTAGCCGGTCTTAGCTTATCTTAGCATAATCTCAAAAATAAAAATTCTCTGCTCTACTTTGGAGAGCATGAAAAAATTTCTGTTTACACAGTTTTTTCAATTACTTTGATGCTGCGATATAAAGGTCACTGATTGCCTCTAGTCATCACATGGCTTTTTCACTAATTGTGCACTCACGTCATTTTGTTCTGTGAGATCTTTTGCTTCTTGATCCAGTTTCATTGCCCAGATGTTCATTTCATACAGTTATAACTTTATACAAAGGGCATTCTCTGTTCCAACAAACACATTGTGGTCGTTGTTCCCAGCTGGGAACCTCGTGCACAGCAGCTCACCTGCTTCCACCATCAACCCACCGACCTTTGGGCTGATTTAAAGTAAAATCAGGCACTGGGGATAAGGAGGAGAAGTTGTGCCAAAATGTTTCCTGGTCCCTAGCCTTGAACTGATTAAGACTGTGCTGCAGGATGAAAAGGCAATAAGAAATGGGAAAGCTCTTTCATCCTGACCCTTTCGGTGTGTAGTGGGATGGAAAATCACATGGGCACCTTGAAAGTTTTGCACTGGCGTCCTGGAATGTGTAAATGGAGACCTTAACATCTCCAGGAAGTCACTCTGTTGCCCACTCTCTATAAAAGCCACCCACAAAGGTTTCATGTCAGGGCAGAGAGGTCCCTGCTGCTCCCCATGGGGTGACTCTCAGGTAACCAGAGGCCCCCAGGGCCTGGGGATTTCCCAGCTCCCAGATTTCCAGAGGGTCGGATCTCAAGGTTATCCCATAGCCCATTTGCTGTTTGTGGAGCCACGTGGACATCACACAGACCAGCTGTTGGGTTTAACTTAACCTTCAGAGCAGTCATGAGAGCTTAGTTCATGAGCAGAATAAATTACACGGAAGGCTTCAAGAGAGGATTGTCCATCTGAATGCACTGGCTGCTGCTGAAAGGTCTGTGGAAGATGAGCAGTGGAAAATTGGACAGGGATTGAGCAGTCTATCATGTAAGAAGGGTATAACTTGGCAATATATATCTGTGAAGGTTTTGATATCTCTACCTTGGCCAAAAGTGACCTCCCAAATGACAGGAATCTGGTCATCTTGAGCACAAACGTTCCTAGAAAGATGACCCTACAAAACTGTGCTGGCTGCTGGCAGGGCCAGCAGTGCTGGCAAAGTGTCCTAATGGCCAGGCTGAGGTGGGAGAGGAGCTCCAGCCCAGGGCAGGCAGAGGAGGAGGCTGGGGAGGAGCTGGCACCAGGCAGTGGTTTTTGACATCTGTCATTCTCAGCTGAAAGGCTGCTGGGCAAAACCTGCACAAGGTGGGATGGTGGCTTAATGTGCTGGTGTGGTTTGCTGTGCGCCCTTGTAGCTCTCCACAAGGGCCAGAATGCCCAGGACATCCAGTGCATCCTTCCTGGGCAAACCTTGGGAAGGGAAACTGCAGATGCCAGTCTCCGCTCTGCTCAGCTGGGCAGGGAGGAAAGCAAGGGAGCGAGATGGAGAAAACCTGGGGTCCTGTGTGGTTCTTGCTACCAGTGGATGGATTCATAGGAAGGTGCAGGATTTTGTTTTCTGAATATGTTTCCCACGACTGCTGAAATCAGTGAGCAGAGACAGACCCTTCTCCACGCTGCAGCAACCGCAGCACCATAATTCTCCATTTCCCTCTCTTGAGGCTGCAGATCCCCTGGCACAGCTGTAAATTCCCTGTGCATTGCACAGCATGGCTTTCACTGAAAATTCCTGGGAAGACAACTCTTCTGGAGCCTTATTCCATTAAAAATATTTTTTTACTTCTCCTATGATTTTGTTTTCTGAATCCTGCATCCAAGCAGCCACTTGCATTCAGTATCAGACACGTGGAATCCCAAAAACATCCCTTCCAGCCCATAATAGTTTGATGGAAATATGGCCAAGTGCCCAAGCCCCTCTGCCCTTCCCACAGCCCCCTCCAGCAGCGTGACCTGGGAGGCCTCCGGTGCAGGATTTATGTCTTGATCTGTGGCAGTGACTGACAGCAGCAACAAGGAGCTCTCTGGGGCAGAGGACACGGAGGGCGGGTGGGGAACGGTGTCTCCTGGGAGGAGCTCCGGTCTGCTCCAGGGAATGTGCTAATTTTCACTCCTTTATAGTCCTTTATCTCAGCCCTTCGACCTTGAGCTCAGAGGCATTATCAGCCTTAGCCAGAAAGGCAGCGTGGAGTTAACCATTGAAATGCTGAATGTTTCTGATACAAAGTCCTGAAGGTAAAAGCAATGAGTGCAGCTTATTTCAATAGTGCAGCACCTCAGGGGACTGTTTGGGTTTGGGGAGAACCTATTTATTATATTAGGAATAATATTTTTTTTCACATATGATTTTGTGAGCAGTTTTCAAAGTTTGGTGTCCCTTCAGAGTTCCCTGGGCCTGTGGAGACCTCCTGTAAGCCTGTCCTGCGTGCATGGCTGCACACTGAGAATGAACTCGGTTTGCTTCATCACCTTTTCATCCTTACTATACCCAGTTATTGATATCCAGAGCACAGGCACAAAATTACTGGTCTCATGCTTTCTGTGGGTCCCTACTATAATGGGAACACATTTCCAGCTTTTTTAACTATTATACAAACTCTTACCATAAAAGAAAAGTCACTTCCTAGAGCAGTCTAGGTGAATATATTTATTGCCAGTTCTGCTGCTGACTTCTCTGGGTGACTCTGGGTTTGTCATTTAACTGAGTGTAAGTTTTTGTGTTTGCAGGATGAGCTGGGAATACTCCCATGGGCCATCGTGGCTATTAATGAGTTAGGAATGTGCTTCTGTGCATGTGTCTCTTGTTTGGCAAGATCAGCTGCTCTTCTGTACCTGACAAATATGATGCAAGAAAAATATTTCGTTTTCCTTACTGAGAGTAAGTGGTCTCTCTGTGACCAGCAGGAATTGGGTAGAAGCAGAATTTTGGGTAGAATATTCCTGCTTAATCAGTTCAGTGTTGATGGAGTTAATTTGCTCATGCCTTCAGATTGTTTTGTTTCCAGGGATTCTAAACCGTTGCCTCCAGCTGTTCATTTCCATTGACGAGGATGATCTTTATCTGTCTAAACTAGTTAAAACCTGCTCCACTACCCAGCAGCCTTTTTGGAGACAGGCCAATAAAGCTGAGTGCGGTGGCTATGACACCAAAGCCTCCTGGACATCATAAATTCCAAGCCCTACTTTTTTTTCCTGACCTCTCAGTGTTGGAGCACCCTTCCTGTTTTAATGGGACTCTTCACTTCCTCCATTTAACCTCTGTCCAAAAAGGGGAATGATATTTGCACTGTAAATTATCAGTTTAAGAATCCCTGTTAGACTAATTTGCTGCTTTAGTTTTATCAGATTAAGCCTTGACAGACCTCGAAGGTATCATTCAAACGACTGAAGCACTGTCAGACTTGCACTTGGACTCGGGGTGGTTGTTTCTTGGGACATTCTGGGTGAATCCTGTTTATAAATGTGCTCAGTTTAAGGCTTGTTGTGACATGCTGGGATTTGTCATACCTCTGGGGTCACCAGGGCCACTTCCTGCTCCAACAGGAGATGTCAACGTTTGTGTGTGAGCAGGTGAGATGCAGGTTTGTTAAGCTGATGAGACAGCCACCAGATGTAGCAGGGCGTCTTTCCAGTGGTGAAATTCAGGTGTCTGGTGTGCATCAGGCAGAGATGCTGTCTGTACCAGAGGGAATTGGCAACAACACAAATCCTTCTGTTGCTGCAGTACTGCAGGGACCGGAGCTGGAATGTGTGCTCTGGTGTAGGAACTCCTTCCCTTGTGCTGGGGTTTCAAATTCACATTATTTGGGCCTGAGCTGAGCAGGAACACGTAACACAACAGGGAAGATCTAATGGTCAGTTTGGACATAAAGCTCTTCCTTCCACTCCAGCTACTGTTAACAGCAGTGGGAAAATCTGTGGCCAGAAGACCTCTCATGAAGACCCAGGCTGAGCTTTATTTTGGAATGTGCCAAGGAGACATTTCCCTGTTGTTTTGTTGCAGATGTTGCTGTCCCTGCAGCCTGGGGAGTGGGCAAGGCCTGAGCAGGGTTGGGATGTAGCTCCTGCTCTCTGCTGCAAGCAGCTGGATCAGTTCAGTTCCAGGCTCCTGTGTGTGTGGGAGAATGCTGTGTAGTCATTTTGCTGCTGAACCACCTCACAGCAATTATCAGACTTCCAGAGGAGGGAAAAGGTCTGGGAAAAAGACCAGTTTAACGTGTCATTATTGGGCTTTAGCAGCTGTGTGTTATCCTATTGTTACTAATAACCTTTGCGACTTTGTGAGCAATGTTTTCTTGGCATCATTCAAACATAATGACTGGGGGGTCACATTCAGCTCTCAGTTGTGTAAATATGGAATGTTCTCTTGGCTGTCTGGTGCTATTTTGCATTTGGCTCATGATCCCTGCCCCTAGAATCCTGCAATCCAAAATACCCAGGCAGGGAGTTCAGTCACAGTATGCTCTTTATACCAGCTGGGTGTGCAAAGCACGAAACAAACACATGAACAACTACTATCAAATCCAAGCCATATAATTACAGCTCTGCTGTCCTCTGGTTGTGGTTAATGGATTATTCCTGAATAAAGGAGAGCAAGAGTTTGTTTGGTACTTTCCCAATGTAATTCACCAGTAGATTATAATTGAGAAGTCTTTCAAAAAAATGTGTTTTTAAAGGGGTTTTAAATTTGATGGGGATAAATCAAGAAAAAGAATTTACAAAATAGATGTTGCTCAAAGTAAAGCAGTCACAAAGTCTGCCTTTAATGTAAGAAGAAAGGGAGACCTTGGCAAATCCATGAGGAAAGTGTTGGAACTGCTCTTTCTCTTTCAACCCTCCAGTATCCAAGCCTGTAAAACTCTTAAGTAAGGTTCAGTGGTTTTATATGGTAAATAAATTTATCTTGATTTCATTCTGTGATTAAGATGATCTCTCTCGTCCAGCGTGGTCTTTACAAAGTTCTCAGCAGTGAAGTGACTGATTGCCCTTCTCATTTTCAGGGATCTTCCGGATAACCCTGCTGTGGAGTGGGACACACAGCTCCTCGCCACCCTTGTCCTAAAGCACATAGAAGCCAAGAACATCAACCTGGTAATGGGACATTTTCTGCAGCACAGGCAATTGCCACATGACTTCTGAGCTGGTGTTCTGGGCTTTCCCTTTCCCTCTGGAAGCTTTGTTTGGGGTCTCTAAGGTTAGGATGTATCTTCTGTCTCAGGAGAGCTTTCTTTGCTTCCCAGTGAAAAATGAACAGTGGAGCAATTTCGCTTTTCTAACTCTTCAAATGGTTTCTGTATTTTAAAGTAACCACGTTGTGATGGAGAGAGCCCATCTGGGGACTTAGGTTTAGGCTTAGATTTGAAGCCCATTGGCAGATGTGTGTTAGGGAGCTCGATTAGCAGGGTTATAGGTCAGGATTGAAGAATATTAAACTGGGGAGATTTCCTGGCACTGGTATAGTTTGGGGTTTTTTTCCCACAGAACAGGAATAAGGGCCAAAGCATGGAAAGGGTTGTGTTCTGTTCTTCTCTGTTGAACCCTGCTTTGATCAGGCATGGCACTGTCACACACTGATTAGCAGCAAAATCACGAAACTCTCAAAGCCTTTCAGCACTTCACAAAACAAGAAACCACATCTCCTGTAGCATGAAAGCCCCACGAGCACAAAACCAGCATCATGCATCCAACTTTGTATTGATTCTGAGGCTAATTTTCCATGAAATTCATTGCTGTGCACAGAGACAAATGCAGTTTTCCTAGACTCCTTTTGTACCTTTTGGCCCCCTGAATAGATAGGTTTTAATCTAATCTGAAAGCTCCAAACACAGGAGGATTTGTATTGCATGTTTGTGACTCTCAGGGGCACAGGGACAAGTGCACCAAAACCCCAGAAGAAATTCTGAAAACACCAGAACTCCTCTGGATGGTTAAGAAGGATTAGATCTGTGCCTCAGGGAAAATTAAACTCCAGCTGTTTGTGCTGGGGGAGGCTGGAGTCTGCCACTAACAGAGCTGAGCTGAGCAGTGAAATGTGGGGATTGCAGAGCAGGAAACGTTCCCGGGGATGGTGCTGGCCCTGCCAGGATGGGAGCCCCTGCATTCCCATCAGATCTTCCCTGAGCAGCACTGAGGACAAATCACTGCCCCAGGACACAGCAGCAGCAGCAAGGGCAGCTGGAGCAGCTTCTCAGGGCTGCTGGTAATGAACTGCTCTGGAAATGTTCATTATTCCAAGTGTCCCAAGCAATCACAGAGGTCTCAGGTGTTTGCTGTAATACCATTCATTTAGGAGCAGACTGAATTTGCCAACAACAGCAAGAGAAGCTCCTAATTGCCTTTGTTAAACATCCTGTAATTCAAAACTTCAGAGCTGTGATATCTCTGCTGTCCTAAACCAACAGCCTTGCATTGAAAGGTAAACTGAGTCCATTTTTCACTAATGTTGAAACTGATAGAATTGGCTGAACATGTTAAAAGAGCCTTGAAAAAACCAAAAACTAGCAGAGTTTCAGACCAACTCAGTGGAGTCAACATGACTGGAAGATGTGTGCTGTTGTAGCTATCCCAGTGAGAAAACTTTCCCCAGTTGTCCCAGTAGTCACAGCATCGACAGTGGTATCTTTATTTACAGAACATGCTGTGTGCCATCTGGCAGTGGAGCAGGGGCTGCAATTCCAGCATGTCTGGAAGGAAGGATTGCAAGGCAAGCAGTCCCACCATGTTCTGTGTAGTTTCCTTCCATTACGTGGTTACTCATTTTAATTGCCCTGGAAGTCCAGGAGTAGCTCAATAGTTTTGGGAACTACAGGGACATATTTCATCCAAGCTCTACATTAAATAGTTCAGACACAGAAATTAATGGTTGGAGTACTCAAAGCCAAAACTAATTTTATAGACTTTGGAAATTATTTCCTGCCTGCTGGATATACAAGCAAAAGCCAGTGTTGCAGGGAGAGGCAGCCAAGGCTGCTCTGTCTTGATCCAGATTAGAAAGTGTTTGGTGTGTTAAAAAAAAGAACTTACATAGTATTGTGTGAGCTCCAGGCAGGCTCTTGTTGCTCCTAAATCAGACACAAAAGACATCTCCAAACTCAGAAAAGACTGAAAGGGAGTTTGAATCTCACTCTGGGAGTGTATGGAGTGGTGCTCAGGGGAAGGCCATGAGGAATGGAGTTGCTTGCTGTGGCATTTTACGGGCTGGCCCTTGTTAAAAAGCAGAGACCTTCGTGTCCCCACAGCAGATGTGTGCCGTGTTTGAAGCACTGCATGACACCAGAGAGAGGAGGAGACCCTCAGCTTTGAGGTGTGGAGAGGGATCATGGACTCCAGACCTCTGAGGAGTTTTCTCTTCTGCTGGTAATTGAGTAATTTCCTCTGTGCTCTCCCCTCTCCGGAAGGGATTTCTGGACCTGTTTGTCTTGGCTGCTGCTCTGGCTTCCACTAGTGAAAGCTCCATTGCTTGAATACCAAGGTCACCCAGAAGAAAAACCAGCAACAGCAGCAGCTCCCATTTCAGAACAGGTGTGGGGAGGGAACTCCCTCTTGCCCTAAAGATTTCATTGAGCAATAATTTCCACATGAAGTGTATTTACTATCCCAGCCTTTCCGCTCCCAGAACTGGCTAAGCCTGTTTTTAACCCAGACACTTTCAAGATGTTCAGGTTTTCTCATCCTGTCCTGATTGTTTGCTTGATTTCATCATCAGCCTGGTTCAGGTTAGGAGTTAAAAGCCAGCACAGCAGGAGCTGCACTGTGTGGAAGGAGCAAATGCTCCCGTGTGAAAATATCTTCAGCATGTGAGAAAGAAATTCAAATTCCTTATCAATGAAATGAATCCCTGAAGCCAGAGGGATTGATTTACATGTGATTGCTGCCTGCTTTAAGTCATGAACAGCACCCTGGTGCTGTGGAATCGGAGCTCTGTTAGATGAGCTCTGTTAGATATCTATATATAGATATTTAGATGATATATGATGTGTTTAGGGTGGGACATCCCTGCTGTCCCAGAGCCAGATGTGTGCTGAGAGGGATCAGACAAAGGGAATGCCACCGTGGCCAAGTCACTGTGCAGATACCTTGGGAACTGTACTTAAAAATTCCTTTATTTGAAGAGACAGACAATTCAGGCGTAAATGTCCTAACAGTAAACTGGACTACAGCAATTGAAAATGAGCTCTGTGTAGTCTCTTCAGCTGGTTCAGATGTTACATAAGCTCAGCAGCTTCTATTTCAAAACAGATGTGGAGAAGAAAAACCTCCAAAGGTGTTTCTGAACAGATAATTCCCATGTCAAGACTATTTCCTAACCCAGCCTTGTTGCTCCCACAGTTGGCCCGAGCCAGTTTTGTAAAAACAATGATTAGTTTATTTAGTCTGCTCACTGTAGTCTCTTATCTCAGTCTTCTGGTTTGTTCTCTTGTAACCTCCACAGAAGGAAAAATGTGTGTTTTGGCTTGCCTGGGGTTTTTAGCTTGATTTCCCAAGGAAACAGGAATAATGCAATTGTATTTAGATGTATGTGCACATGCACGTTTCAAAAGACTTTAGAGCCCATTGGCTAATTTCAACCACATTTGACAGCAGGGTACTACTCTTAAAAATGTTCTGTTTGTACAGGTTACATAAAAATCAGGCACCAGGCAGAAGAGACAAACCCTCTCTCTGTCCCCATTGAGTAAAGGGTTTAGTGCAAGTCCAGCCCTTATCAGACTCACAGTTATTCACCTGAATAGGAATTTATTCTGCCTGCAGTGAGTGGGGTATGTTGTCTTCTTAGGGAAGTACCACTCTAGGAAGGAGTGACTTCAGAGTGTGTTTTGTTCTTATGTGCAAAGTACAGGGTGCTGTGCTCATTCCCTGAGCTGTGCTGGATTTCATGTGTTTCCCAGATGGGCTCCTCCAGAAGCTGATATCCATAGGGAGGGCTCAGCACCGTGGCAGGCCCTGCAGAGCTCGCTGGTAGTGCTGATGTGCAGCGGCAGCAGCCAAGCTTAAACACGTCCTTTTTCTCCTTATAAAATAGAGGTTGACCAGAAAATGCTTCTTTGTACCTGAATGAATCCAAACTTGGTCCCACCAGCTCCTGCCAGCAAAGAGCAACCTGGTGCTTGCTGGCAGCCACTGGGCAAAGTGGAAAGTCTAACTGTGGGCTTGTCCTGGGTGGGTGGGTTTATGAGCAGGCTTGTCTGAAGTTGGTGGGTTTTGAAGTATTTCTTATCACTGCCTTTGTGTTTCCTCTCCCTCTTTACTCAATATCCCATGTCTGAGAGGGCCTCTCCTGCTGGAGGGTGGAGGAGCAAGTTGCAGGACGGGCACGGTGGCTTTTGATCTTCCCTTGATGTCTAACCCAGTGCTCCAGGCCCTGCATATAAAATAGATTTTGAGAAGGGAGGTGCAGTGAGTGAGCAAGGCTGTAGCATTTCCTTCCCTGAAGAGACAACAAGCTGGCAAGGAAGCAAACATTGCCTGAAACGTGGGAGTTGATGATTTCTTCTTGGTCCCAGGGAAGGGAGCTGTGGAGAGCTCTGCTGCTGGGCCTCTCTCCCAGGGCGAGCACTGAGCTTCACACCGTGCAGGGACTGTCACCTGGAAGGAGGATGGGCACACATTCCCTGCCCGCTCTACACTCTGTGCTGCCAGTTTGGCTGCTTGGTTGGAACTGGGAGCCTTTAAGTACCCAGTGCACAGCCCCACAGAAGGAGTGAGTCCCCAGGGTGGTGCTTCAGCCCTGACACGCTGTTGCTGAGTCTGAGGGCAGGGAGCCAGGGCTGTCCTGTGCTCTGGACAGTGACTGTCAGTGCTCTGTTCACACATTACTTCTGCATTTTGGAGTTCCCATTTCTCCCTGCAGAGAATCAATTAACAATGTGATCTCGTTCAGCAAAAAGCCTGATTTGGTTGTACAAAAGTGCAGTCAGATTGTTTAAGAAGGCTTCTTCTCCTATCAGATTATTTTATCACTGTGTTCAGATTATTTTATCACTGTGTTATTCTGTGGTGAAGCCTCATTACAACCAGGACAGTTTTACATGCTTGTGTGGCTCTTGTTGCAGCAGTGTCCTGATTCACAGCACAGCAAACTATAGCTTCACCCTGTCATCCCCAGGCACTGGAGGATGTTCTCAGATCCAGGAGACAGTGATTCATAGAGCTGGACCTCTCGGGTCAGGAACACATTTGCAACAGATCACTTTGAAAACGACCTTTTGCCCTGATAATAAGTAACAAGTGCATCCTGCCAGTGGGGACACGATCTTTGTCATCTTTCTGTTGTTCAAGCTGTTAGGCTGTGTAGTCATCTAGTTCCAGGGTGGCTTGTTTGTTTAGTTGTGTTTCTGTGGCATGAGGAGTTCACACACAAGGCCTCATTGTGCAACACATAAACAACTCGTTAGACACAACAGCGGGCTGGGACAGTGCTGTGTTGGATGTCAAATTTGGGAACTGCACAGGCTCCTCCTCCTGCTCCTAAATGCTTCTTGTTCTGTGGTTTTATTGCAGGTGGTGACGTTTGATGCAGGAGGAGTGAGCGGCCATGCCAACCACGTCTCTCTTTACACTGCTGTCAGGTACAGTTCTGCACGCTGCTCTGGGAGCCTTCCTGGGGTGGTGCGGGGTCAGCGTGGTGCTGCTGTGGAAGCAGAACCAAAGGCAGTGTTCACGTCCCTGCTCCAGCTGAGTGCCAGGCTGTGGGACACGACACTGTCTGGAGAAACTGCCACAGCTCTGGAAATAACCTACAGCATCTCTCAGTGTTCCATCAGCTGGTACTTTGACAGTCTCACTTTCACTGGGCCCTCTTTGCTCTTCCTGTCCTTAATCCCACTAAAATATGGCACAGATCACTTTGCACTTCTGCTTTGAGGAGGGTGTGTGAATAGCTGATGCCTGAGCTGGTGGCAGTTGGGTTTTGGAAAGTTCTGCACCACTGTTCCAGAGGATGTTGCCATCTTGTCCAGGTACCTGAATTTACCTCTCTGACCCAAGGACATTGCTCTTTCACTGGAGTTGTCCCTATTTACCACTTCTGGGAAGAGTCCATTAGTTCCTTCACCTTCCTTGCATTATGGGACCCTCTGTCTCCATGCTGTGATGTGGTGAGGTTGATAGACAAAAATCCCTGTATTAAAATCATTCCAATTTTGCTGGCAAGACAGCCACTGTATTTTACTTTAACCCTCTGCTCATTCAGACCTCACTGTGTCCTACAGAGATCTCCTTTAGAGCTGCCCCTGCCTTTCCCAGGCATGAGAAGAACTCTTTGCAAGTATAGCTTGTATTTATAGCACCCATTTGTTTTCTGAATCATCTGTGCAATTCAAATAAACAAATTCTTCTGGCTCTCCTTGCTGACAACATCACAGTGGTTTGCCTTTCTCACTTGCCTAGAGAAAGCTGCAGTGCCACAGAACCCATACTGGGACCTTCAGCTCCTCTGGGAAGATGCTGAGAGCTTTGATGGCTGGAATTCAGTGTTAGAGGAGGATCACGGCTCTGCCCAGCAACTTTTGAAATAGCCTAACAGAGGAGAGGGGGTGGAGTTAAAGCAAACAGTGTCTTTGTTTGGGCTGAGTGGGGAGATGGTTTCAGGCACAGTTGTTTGAGGAGTGAGCAGAGGCTGAGCAGAGGCTGATGACCGAGGGGCAGAGGTTGAGCAGAGGCTGGTGGCTGAGGAGCAGAGGGTGATGACCAGTGCTCACACCATTGGCACAGAGGCACTAAAGAGCTTCCAGCTGTCTGGACCTGTGCTTGCTCAGCGAATTGCTGTATGACCTACAAAGAGGAATGGAGGGCAGGTTGTTAGGTGTCCTCCTCCACCCTGAGGAGATCATGAGAAAACAAGCTAGCAGCTGAGTTAGAGATGAGAAATTTAAGGAAAACTCTTGATTTTGATCCAAGTTCTACTCTTGTCTTACTTCGTGGCTATGCAGAAATCACTTTCCCACCTTCATGCTTTAGGTTTCCTGTGTGTGCTCTGGGGATTTAACCCTCTTCTTGTCTCAGAACATGTTAACCAGGAAATGCTCATTGTCTACAATTCCCTTGAACTCAGAGCTTTACATTGGTCCTCAGCTAGAGCAGAACATTGTCTGGGCTGATGAGATGTGTGCTGATAGGGACACCAGAGCACGAGCAGTTCTCATTAACTAAGGGCTGGTTTGTGTCTTGTCTCCCTTCCAGTCCTGAATCAGCAGAATTAATCATGGTAGCCCCATCATCTACATGTGGCAGGAGTGCCGGCGTGGCTGCTGAAAGGTTAAGTTTATTTTTAGTGGCTTGCTTGCCCTCATTATTTTTCAGTTTGTGTTATGGAGGAAGTAGAGCGTGACTGTATCACTCCCGACTCTCAGTGCCCTGATGAGTTCTCACATGTTGGCCAGTACAGGCAGCTCTGGGAGCATACACTGAGGCTTCTCCTGTCCCCCTGTGCCAGCAGAACTCTGCAGAGCAGCAGTGCCTGCCCCTGGGGCCCCAGAGCTACATGGCAAGAGAAAGACAAACGACCTCTCCCCTCCAGGTATCATCTGTAATGTATTTATTAACCATCTTTAAACAAGTCCTGCAGGGTTCTGCCTCCACTGTGAAAAGTGGAGGAAAGGATGAAGCAGAGGGCTGGTGCAGTGATCCTCAGCTCTTTTGGATGTTCCCAGTTTCTGGGAGACAGGCTTGTGCTCACCTTCCATGAGATTACTTTCTGCAAGAGCAGGGGCAGAACAGGCTCTGTGACCTCTCCCACAACTCCTCGCTTCAGGAGGTGCAAATTATTGAACAGCCTCAAGGAATAAAACAGTCCAGGAAATGGTCATAGCTGAGCAGATGCTCAGTATTGTCTGCTAAGGGCATAAATATTCTTTCCAGTGTCTGGAACAGAGGTTATGTTCAAAGGAGCAGGAACTACTCAGAAGAAATGAGCTCTTTTCCCTTGCAGCAACCTTCCTCCTGACAGCTCGCAGGAGTCCAGCTGCTGCTGTGTGCCTGCCTGGCCTTCAGATCCAGGAGGAACTGGGAAATGCCAAGGTTCGAGGGTGGATTTGTTCTTCTGCAAGGGAAAAATAAGAAAAAACGGGATGGGAGAGGAACACAAATTGCTGTTTGATTGCAGTGTCCCCTGGGAGTATTTCAGTTCTGCCTTCCAGACAGAAAAAAACCCCAACCCAAACCCAAGAAAAACCCACTGCAGCAAAGCAGGGAGAACTGGAAGCAATCTTCTGTGCTCTGCTTCTTTCCCCATCACCTTCATTTGGCAACGTGATTCTCTCTTATCCCCCAAAACAGGAGCTTTCCCTGTGGCCATGGGAGGTTGGATCCTTTACCCTCATCCACAAGGAAGAGCAGGTCTTGAGTGACATCCAGGTCACTTCATTTGGCCTGTCACTAGGCACTGTAATCTTGGTAAATACTGTGTGACAGGAATCCTGGAGAGCCTCTCTTTCCTGCACTCTGAAACAACAGTGCCTGCACTGAAATCACATGTAACATCAAGGTGGTTTAGTTTTGCATGAGTCACTGTGCATTTTGATTTTAAACAACCCCTCTTGCCCAGGAGCCTGGCAAATGGGGGACTGTTGAGTTTGTTGTTTGCTTGCTTAGGATGGAGAGAAATCATCTTTGCGAGGAGGAGGAAGGACTGCACCACTTGTTTTCTTTAGTGAGCTATCAAATCCATTTCATCCCAGCTAGAACAGAAAAGAATAGTCTTGTCTGCTTAGGGCAGAGCAAACTGAGTGGAAAATAGGAGCTGCTATATTTAACCACTGTGCATTATGTTGTTATAGCAACTGCATCCATAAAACTTGTATCAATGATGCCATATAAAAAGCTACATCAAGGAATCATTAGCTGAGCCTATTCTCGTCAATTCCATTTGGAAAAACACCTCTCGGTCCTGCAGGATGTTTTTTAACATTCGCCAGCTCTGTGGCAGGTTGTAAATGAGGCTGTGCAGAGATAATATTTAGGAGCTTTATCACTCAGTGGTTATTAGGATGCAGCCTGAGTGCCACCAATGCCTCGTTGGACTTCCATGTTCCAGCCTGGCCATCGAATGCCCCATTCCTGAATGCCATGGACATTGTGCAGAAGGGCTGCACTGAGGCTCCCTGGAAGAGGAGGGCTGGTAAATGCCAGCTGCAAATCCGTGAATGGAAACGATGAGCAGAGCAGTGTCCAGCCAGTCCCACTGGTGAGAGCCATTCTCAGAGGCCACCAACTGCATACCACCCCAACAAAGTACAATTCTTGTGTTGAGTTTCCAAGGCTGGGTCTTAAAGGACAGGGAGGAAGCTGGATTTGGGTGATTAGCTTGATAATAGTGAATGATACCCCATTTACCATTTTTATTTGGTGCCTTCTTACAGTGTGGGGTTGGAATATCTCTCCCTCCTTTCAGCAGCTGCAGCCCATGCATTTCTCACTTGTTTCACTGATCCTAAATGTCCTGGGGGAGATGATGAGTGATGGCTATGGTTGCAGCCAGACTGTCCCCATAAGGCTGACACAGAATTGTCCTCTGCTGTCTATCCTTGAGACTTCCCTTCAAAGCTCTCTGCCCTGGCTTATATCCCATAGCTGGGTATGTAGTTCTACATTTTATCTCATTCCTTCATCCCTTTCCCTCATTCCTTAATTTGACCAAGTTCATTCATCCCTGTGCCCTTCCATGACACTGTTGAGAGCCATTAGGATTAAAGCTGAGCATGGAGCACCAGCACAGAAGGGATTCCCCCTAAAGAAGGGTTTTTTTCCCCAAAAAAACAGCCTCAAGGGGTGTCCTTCCCTGTGTCACTGGGCTGCTAGCAGTGAGCGGAGCAGTGACACTGCACATTCTTCTCCCAGACAGTGCAGGGCCCACAGCACAGAGCCAGGGACAGCTCTGTCAGCTGGAAGATCTCTGAATTGCCGCTGGCAGAACCATCTTTTGCCACTGCCCCACGTGTGAGTACAGGGTGCCTGAGCAGTGTTGTACAAACTGTCTGTGGCTCCACGGTGTAGTTCAGGGTACATGGAAATGGAGCCAGAAAGTCCAGTTAGGGAGTGAGGAGGCGTTCCAGAGAGAAACATCCAACATCTGGCAAGTATATCCTTCCAATGGCTCTGTGATTCCTAGGAGACTGCCTGTTCTTCCTCCTTCACATCTGTTTCGGGCAGATTAGAGGTTGGGATCCTAAATGGAGCCCCAACGCAGCTTTAAGACATCCATTCTTTGCCATGCTCTTCAAAACTGTATCTCCCCAGTGCTCCACAGCAGCCAGCAGTCAGCCCAGTGAAGGGTTTTGCCTCTGGCTTGGGAAACTATTTGGAGAATGAAGTCATTGAATTCAATGAACAACTTCTCATCCAACAGAACATCACCCAAACTGTAACACACCCTCGTGGACACGAGCCCCAGAGGAGTTCTGTGCTCCCCAGGACCAAGATTTCAGCTCCATCTTGACTTGTTCCTTCTTGGAGCAGGTTGGGAGGTTTCAGTGGTCAGTGCCACATAGGAGCTGACCCACTCACACCTTTCCTGGAGGATGGCTGAGTAAAGACAGGGAATTTGGGAGCGAGCTCAGTGCTGCAGTTTGCAGGGTGAGAGTGCTGGGCCATTTCAGTGTTTCTGCTGAGCAGATGGAGCTGATGGCTGCAGACAGCAATAGCCTTCGAAGCAGCTGGGCCTTGAGGGAGGAGCTGGGGCTGAGTCCTTGCACGGCAGAAATGGTTGGAGCCTTCGGATGTCTCATGGCCTTCCCAAATTCTTCACTGCAGAGGGTCTCACATGTGGATCTGAACCTACCACAGGCATAACAGAGGGTGCAGGGAGAGGTGCCCTGTAATCACCAGCCTCTGGCACTTGGGCAGTGGGTGGGAACAAGCCACCTTAGGTCACTTTATGTTTAAAAAGGATTATAAAAAGTCTCTCTGGGGGAAAAAAAAAACCACCCACATGGAAAAATCTCCTGAAAAAGAGCCTGTTTGTGTTTTACTTTTTGAGATTTTATGCCAAACTCTTTCATTTCACCCAAACCACAGCAAGTCCAATCTGTAAAACAACATTCCCAAAATGGCAACAACTAAGAGCTGCAACCTCTCCCCTACTTGGAAGTGTCCCATGGAGACGCTCCAGCAGGGTGGAGATGGGAGTGAGAAGATGGATTTGGGAGAGGATTGGCTCATTTTGTGAACGTGTGCAGGAGGTAGAGCTTCGTGTTTCTCTCTCTCTCTCCACAACCACAGAGAAATACAAATGAGCAAGGCTGCAATTCCTCTGCACATAGAGCTGGGTGGAGCCCGTTCCCAGGGCTCTGCACTGAGCCTTGCTGAGAAATGAAGCATTTGGATTGGGACAAAGAGGATGAGGAGAGATGCAGTTTCCTCATGCCTGTTCTTTCAGATGAGTGACAGGTCTGCTGGCAGCAGCTTTGAGGACCTTTCAGTAATCAAACACAGTTTGTGTCTCCCTGAACCTTCACGTAAGCACAAACTCCTTAATTTACTGCTGAATCACACTCTTCTTCCCTGCTGAAGATGCTCCCTGCTCCTGCTGAACTGTTTCCATATGAGCTGGATCTCTCACTCCTGTTTCTAGTGACAGGAATGGTTATTATTAGTTCCCTCTTGGAGCAGCTCAGTGCTTTGAAGGTGCCTCCATGGCAGAGCAGCACACCCAGAACAGACACTGGGCCTTCAGAAAGTTTGCCAAATTTCACAGCCACTCACTTCTTTATCTCTCCAAGCTTATTCTAAAAGGTTCCCACCCTGCTAACTGTACCAAGTGCTGAATCACTTCTTTGGGTGGCCAGATTCCACTTGTGGGGGAAGAAACTTCTGGCAGAAGAGCAGAGCAGATATTAAGGGAGATATTTAAATTATAAGGCAACATTTAACAATCTTTGTCAGAGCAGTAAGACTTGAGTGGTGGGGCAGAAGGTGGCCAAGTCAGTATCCCAAGGCCATTGTTTAGAAGGAAATGGCATTGCTTTGGCTCTGGAGCAGAGGATACCACTGGCAGGAGAATCTGTTTAAAATGTTTTCTGATTGCTGTTGGAGTTCTGTCATGACCTGCATTTCTGGCTTGACTTTTGCTTTGTATTGCATTGGGTATTCATCACTCCGTGCTTCCTATTTTGTCTAGACCTGTGTAGCTAATCCTTTTCCTTGAACTTAACCAATAGCCAGAGATAATCCTAGTTTGAAAGTGACTGGAGAAACACAGCAGTTAACATATAATGCATGTTTTATCCTGGCTGATTTACACATGAACTGGCACATTGTCCTTTGTTAGATACACCACTATAAGGTGATAACCATCTCTTTAAATATTACACAGGGTTAAATAACTTTTTTTTATTATTATTATTTCCTTTCTCCTTTTGGCAAATGTTCCATTGTTTGGATTTCTTTTTCTCCTGGAAGAGCAGGACTGGGTATGGGACAGCCCTGAGTGCCATCTGCTGGAGACCTGCTGCTTCCCAGCCCTGCCGTGGGCCAAATCCAGGCGATGCCAATGGGCTCCGAAGCCATGAGCAGGAAAAACAGGAGAATTAAAAAAGGAATTGAAGTTAAGACCCTCTGATGCTCTCACCATGACAGGGTCGCTTGCTTACACTTCTTGATAGAAGTGCCACCACCATTCACATCTCCCAGTACTGGTCCTCTCCTTCTGTTTTGCTACAGAGACTTCCCAGGACAAAGTCATGAAGGGATCAAAGTCTTGGTGAGCAAAAAGCCAGAGCAGCTTCTCAGATGTCCCAGTGCCAGCCTGAGTTAGACAAAAAGAGCTGATGCCCAAAGAGGAGCAGCCACTGGGACAATGCCCCTGGCCAGCAGAGCCTGGGCTTTAAACAGCCAGAGGTGCTCCCAGGGGTGAAGAGCCTTTGGCAGCCTCTTACGTTTTCCCTTGAGAAGTCTGAGAGTGAATTTGATTTAGGGAGCTTATTTGCGATGTGTCCCAGCAGCCAGGATGAGGAAAGGAACGGCAGAATAGCGTGGGGAATGAGGCTTAGCCCTGAGGTGCATCCTGTGTGGGCTCCTGAAGTTTCTCCCGAGATTGGCCATTGTCACTGTGTGTTAAATGAAAAGGGTTGGTTTGGCATGCAGGGTTTATACCTGTAAAATCAGGGTTTGAGTAACTCCACTGAGTGTTGACCTCCTTGTATCTCTTCTTTCACAGGTACCTGCACTCAGAGGGGAAGTTACCTGAAGGTAGGAGTCCATCACCTCCCATCCCACCTCACATCCCCACCCTGCAGTCCTTCACATCACTGTTGTGCCCAGGGTTCCAGCTGCCCACCTCACCCTGCACTGCAAATGAAACCCACAGCTGAACTTTTATCTTCCTGCAATTTTTTTACCAGTTCAGGCTTCTCTACGGTCACTTTTCAGTCCCTTGGGGTTGTCCTGCCTCAGTGGTGTGATGCAGTGTCTGGCCTGTGCCTCTTGGGTGATTTTGAGTGCTCTTTCCAGGTCTCTCAGCCTAGTCACAGAGTTTTTGGTCACATCTTGCTTACAAGCCTTTTTCCTTTTCTGTGACAAAAGCCTCAGAAACAATTACCAACTTAGCCAAAAATGTTTGCATGTAGCAAGTTAAGCCTCCACCAAAACATGCTCAGGAAAAGAATCTGAAATCTGCAGTGGCACAACAAATTGTAGTGGCTTCTTCCACCTGTAAGAGAGCAAGAATCTCCAAGAAATTCTCTGTACAAGTAGGGAAAGGAAAGAAAAAGGCATAGAAGGAGGTTGCTCCTGACCTCTTTTCTAGAGCAGAGCTGCAGCCCTTGTCTGCAGCAAACAGTGCCTGCCCAGGGACAAATGTGCGGACCTTGTTTAAGCACAAAGCTGTCACTCAGCTGTTTGGACACAGCACAGGAAGGTGGCTCAGCCAGGCCCACCCAGTCAACCTCCTGTTCCCTCAGCAGCCATCCAGGCTGTGTTCCTTTAATGCTAATTCCCAAATCATTGTAGGATTTGAATGAGTCACAGCAAATCGGTTTTAATTCTCTGCTAGCAGGAAGTTGCAGGCCTAATGAGACAGCATGAGCCAAGATGGCAGAATGCCCTTAAGCTGAGCTCTGACTCTAGTCCCTTCAGTTCCCCAGTTTATGAAAGAGGAGTATTAGTGCCAGCTCCTTTCCTAGGACCTTTTCTTTGTTCGGCCTTGGGGTGCAGCAGAGCTCTGTGTGCTGTGTGCAGTGCAAAGGACAGGCACCTGCAGTGGCTGATGTCACTGCTGGCTGTCAGGCCCCATCTGCACCGAGCCACTTCCATGTGCTGCTCATGCAGGTTTGTGAGATTCACTCTGGTCCTGAATATGGGCTGTGCCTCAAATCCATTCAGGTTTGAAACAGACCCACGTAAAGAGAACATTTCCATTTCTGCAGCAGCATCAAGGGACTGCTGGAGCTCTGTGCAAGCCTTGCTGCTCTGATTACATCACATCTGACATGACCTACAAACACCAAAGGAACGGGGAGCTCCCATGCTGCTGCTTACGCTAAGCCTTTCCAAATATAGTTCCAGTCTCATTGAAATTCCCAGTATTTATAATTTGATCTGGCAGGCGTGCAGGGCTGTGCATCAGAGGGGCTTAATGAAACAAGAGTGATGCTGGGATTGAGGCTGTCTGGATGGAGCTGAAAGGCATGTTCAGGCCATGGAAAAGTGCTGCGCTGCTGTTGGTAAGAGGGAGCTGTTTGTGGGTGAGCCTGTGTAAGCCCATGTGATCAGGGAATCCACAGAAAATCTCCCTGCAAATACAAAAGCCAGCTAAGCCTTGCATTGCCTCAGTGATATGCAAACGAGCACCCTAAATATCCTGCTTTGCTTTCTAATGCCTTTAGCCAGCACAAACACAACAGGCTTTTTATAATTTGTAATCAAGTTCTCCAGCCCAGGCACAAGCACTTGTTTCAAGAAGCCAAGACAACTGCTGGATGCGCTCCCACCCCTGCCACTGGCTCCTTCCAGCTATAACCAGTGCTCTTCCCAAAGAACCTGTGCTTTCCTTCCATCAGGAGCAGTGCAGGCCTGCAGCACACACAGTGCTCACTCAGGAGCTCATCATCCTAGGCATCCTTGCTGCCTGAGTGATTTGGAAGTAGAAAGCCAAGCTGAGCAGGCTGCAGGCTTCACACACTTCTATTCTTGGCCTAATCCATGAGCTATATTGATCCTGCCCTTTCTGCCAACCTGGAGAGGTTGCATTACACTGCTAATCCCATCCTGCCCAGGTCACAGGCACAACAGGCTCTGAAAAGCTTCACCTGCTGGTGTCACAGGAGCAGGCTCCTCAATGGCAGCACTGCTCTCACCCCGCTTGGCAGGGTGAGCCTGTTTCTCTGCACCCTTTTCCATCTCTCCCTGGAGTGTACATTCCTTCCCTGCTTCATTTCATCTCACATTGCCATGCAGAGCAGGCTTTGCTGTCAGCACATGGAAATCCTGGTCAGATCACTGACACAGAGGGCTCTTACAGTGCCCTTCTTTTTGGGGAGCTGAATGCCACCACTTTGCCTGATCTGACTGAGGAGGGCCCGGCAGGTCAGACCCATCCGCACTGAAATCACTTGCCATGGTTTTGAGCCATTACTGCTGAGCTTTGGGGAGCAAAAGGGTGCAATTGCTGCATGAGTTAATATTTCTCAGGGAAAGAAATTGAGGAAAGGGAGAGCACGTTTGGTTAACAGAGCAGCCCAGGCTTCAGAGAGCTGTGGTGGGTAACCCCATACCAGGCCTCTCCTCCCATCACTGTGAGTAGGAATTGATGTGGGACTGCCAGAGTCCATTAAAACCACCCAGGAAAGGAAAGACCCATCGTCCCGTGTTTGAAAAGCAAACAGGTGCCAGTGGGAGTGCTGATGACAAGACCAGCACTGTACTAATTCTTCCCTCTGAAACTACCCCAGCAGCAGCCCAGGGGATCTCTGCAGAGAAAGGGGAAGAGTGGTTCCCCTGCTCACGGCACATCACAGGTTTCCCTCCAAGTTTGCTATTTGGAAACAAGAAATGTCTCCAGCGGGATTAAAGGAGTGTCAGGGCACTTCTGTGAGAGACTGCAGCACTTATGCCTGCAGAGCATCCCCGGGGAGAGCAAGTGGAACGGATGGCAGCCGAACAGCTCTGCCTGTCCCTTGTCCCGGTGGGCCGTGATGGGGACCAGGGCTCAGGTCCGTGCTCAGAGGTGTCCCGGCCGTGTCGGTCCCACAGCCCCGCATTCCCGCACGTCCCGGGACCCTGCCGGGCGCTCGGCATCGCCCAGCTGCTGCTGCGGCAGGATGGAGGTGGGGACACGGCAGTGGCACGGCTGGCACGGGAGGTGGTGAAGGCAGCGGTGCCGAAGGGATCCGGGTGCCGCTCTCCGGGTGCCGCTCTCTGGGTCCCGCTCTCCCGGGTCCCACTCTCCGGGTCCCGCTCTCCGGGTCTCGCTCTCCGGGTCCCCCTCTCCGGGTCCCCCTCTCCGGGTCCCCCTCTCCGAGTCCTCCTCTCCGGGTCCCCCTCTCCGGGTCCTGCTCTCCGGGTCCCGCTCTCCCGGGTCCCCCTCTCCGGGTCCTGCTCTCCGGGTCCCGCTCTCCGGGTCCCGTTCTCCGGGTCCCGCTCTCCGGGTCCCCCTCTCCGGGTCCCGCTCTCCGGGTCCCCCTCTCCGGGTCCCTCTCTCCGGNCCGGGTCCCCCTCTCCGGGTCCCGCTCTCCCGGGTCCCCCTCTCCGGATCCCGCTCTCCGGGTCCCTCTCTCCGGGTCCCGCTCTCCCGGGTCCCTCTCTCCGGGTCCCGCTCTCCGGGTCCCGCTCTCCGGGTCCCTCCCGCGGCCGGCGGACGCCGCCACCTCCCGGCGGCTCCCGAGCACCGCCCGCCGCTTCCAGCAGGGATTTTCCGCCGCTTCCCGGCACAGCGCGGGCTCGTCAGCGTCTGTCCGGATGGAAATGCCGGTGATTGCCCTTAAGGGCTCTACCCCTGCCCTCTGCTAGCCCACAGCAGGAGGAGATCACTCCTGGGAATGTTGGGGAGTCAGGTCCCAGTGTCCCCTTCAATGGAAGGGAAGCGTGGCCCTGGAGCCCTCCGTGATACTGAAATGAAGAGTTACCATCTTGCTTTGGAGAGTGGGAGAGGCTATTGAAAAGTTGGAACAACACCCTTGGAGAAAAGAAAAGAAAGGACTTGAAAGATCCTGGAGATGTGCCAGAGGGAGTTCGTGAGAGCTTTGTTCTGTCTCTTCTGTGTAATTTCACTGTTTCAGGGCTCACTGAAGGAAATCTCATTGCAAATCGAATTGCATCTCTGACCACCTGTGTAAACTGTGACTTTGGCCTCTTCTGTCAAACTTTAGTACAATGTGAGAAGTGTGGAACATAATCACAGCAGCTTCCAAGTCAAGGAGTTCCCAAAGCAGCTCCCTTGAGAGCTACAAGTTCTTACCGGGACCATCAGTAGCTCTGAACTCATCAGTGAAGACAATTTAGCCATGGTAAAAAAAAAGTAGCAATTAACTTTTGAGTTCAAAGGGATCTTTAAAACAGAAAAATACACCTTCAACATGAGCAGAATCTTTAAACATATTACTTTCATCTGCTTCATCACAAACATCTGAACGATGAATTCAGGAACTCTGTTAAAGTGTACTGCCTGCCCGAGTTAATATTTGATTCCTGAGGCTTGTAAATATTTATTCTCTAGCTAAGAATTGGAGTAGGAAGATGAAATTTCATTTTGGTAGCTGAACCAGAAACTACTGCTTTAAAATTCCATTATATGATACAGCGCCAGCATTCAGAGAATTATCTGCACCTTTTCCTTTGAGCCTAATTATGCAGGAATAATTTAAATTATAAGCAAAAAACAACCCAGTTTTTGGCCTATTCAAAGCTAGCTTTGCTTTCCACAGGCTGTTACAGAACAAGAACCAGTACAAAGGGACATATACAGAATAAGAGCCAATACAAGTGGTCATAGGTGTGCACTGGGCACAAAGAAATCCTGGTGGAAGCATCAGAAGTTGTTCCCCTTTTACACAAAAAAGATTCCCAAGGCCAGCAGCACAGGGAAGCTGCAAAGAGCTGCTGAGCCTGGAGAAAAGGACACCTTACAAGAATGCTGTTGTTTTGAGTATTTATCCTCTTTCTCTGTGTAGGGTGCCGTGTGCTGGTGCTGGAATCAGTAAATCTCTTCAGGAAATACATTTCCTTCCTGGATGTCCTCATTTCCTGCCTCCTGCCCAGGGATGCACTCTTCATCCTCACAGAGGAGGAGACTGAACAAGCCAAGGTGAGACGTGTGGCACCTGCTTGACCTGTTTGAGTGGCTCATCATCATCGTGAGCACTTTAGTCACAAGTGGCACATTCCCAGGCAATGCCATAAGTAGTTGGATCCATGGGTTATAAGTGTCACTGAGGAATGTCTGCAGTGATTTTTAGAACACGGACAAGCCAGGTTACCTCATGTGCTGCGTGACAGGATGGGGCTGAGCAGATCTGCAGCTCAGAGATCTCCAGGAGTCACAGGGCACTGAGTTTTACACTGTCTCCAGGATGTAGGATGCACTTCCAAGGATGCATTTCAAAGGAAACTGGATCCAACACAATATTCTGAACGTGTGAGTAGCCTGGTAAAGACTGGCATGACTGCATGCCAGGAACAGCATCCTTGGATCACAGCTCTCACTAAAGGTGGAGACAGCCTGTGAACTTGTGGTCCAAAGCTCTTCACAAGTTCCCTTTACTGTACATTTTTAAACTATTTTGCTGCATAGGATCTCGCACATTTATTCCACAGTTCCCTCTATCAGAATTTGATTAGCTCCCCTTCCACAGCATGAAAATATTTACCCAGCAAACAGTGCTGTTAATTCACAAATTACAGACTTTTCCTGCTTCTGAGGCTGCTAAAAGATAGAGTTACTTAAGGAAACCACTTAGATAAAGGTGGTGTTCATTATTCCCATGTATTTTTGTTCCTGAAATCTGACCTTTCTAGGCTCGTGCTCTATAAATAGACTCAGCTGCAGCTGGCAGTGTGTGGTCAGAAGGAGCAGAGATGTTCCCAGACACACCTATCAGGGTCTTGCTTCTCAGCATGTGAACACTTCCCCAGGCCTGAGATCCCGTGGGGAGGAGGAGTTAGAAGTGACACAGAAAGTGTCCTTTCTAGCAGGGGATCAGGCATCAGGCAGTGCAACACCAGGCTCGGGGGCAGACAGGCCCAGAACTCGGGCAGCCTTCCACCTCCCCTGCTTCTCCCTGCTCACTGGAAAACAGGCTGTCCTAGAAATGGCCACTGACCTCACAGGAGGAGTAGGAAACTGCCCTCACATCAGCTCTGGAAGGTTCTTGCAATGCTCTCTCCCCTGTTTTGTCTCCTAGAGAGCCATGCGGTGCCATCGCAGCCAGCTCCTCTGGTTCCGCCAGCTCTACCTGCTCTTCTCTCGCTACCTGGTGGTCAATTCCCTGCGTCTGCTCTGACAGGACATCACCCTCAGCTCCAGGAGTCAAAGAATGAGCAAAGACAGACTGTGCCAGACTCAGGACTCAAGAAGACTCCTGTGTTAGCTGCTCAGCAGGAGGGGGTGCTCTTTGTGTGGCATTCTCCACACTATAAAACCCAGGCTGGGTGAACTTCCTTCTGAGTATCTTGTTTCCTGATACCTTGAGAACAGGGTTAACAGCTACTCTGTTTTCTCACCATAGAAGCTTAAATAAGGTGAGAAATTTGGATTAAGTTTAATTGGGAGTCAAGCCCAGGAGGATTCTGCATTGGAGAAGATATGGCACAAACTGCTTCCCCAAGAAGATACAGCTGCAAGGACTGCTTGGCAACTGTCTCTTGGTGCTTTTGTAAAATCCAGGTATCAGGAGTAACTTTTCAAAGATCATGCTATCTCCACAGATACCACAGCCATGACAGCTTTGTTATTCAGTGAGAACTTTAAAAAGCCAAAGCTTTTGAATAAAACATCAGAAATCATGCAATTTTTTCTAATTGCACTGATGTTTGCTGTTGCTTCTTTTAGACACATTGTGTTGCAGGCTCCACCTTCACAACATCCCTGCTGAAATAAATATGAGCTCTTCTTCTTGATTCCTGACAGGGCTCAAGATAACTCACAAGAATCTCAGCAGGACACAGGAATGAGGTGACTGTAATGAGGTCTTTTGTACTGTGATTTAAACTTTAGCACAGCTAAAGGCAAAGTGCCAAACTAGCAACCCTGGAGCGGTTTACAGAGCAGAGGCAGCTTGAAAACTGAACGTCACAAAGGAATGAGACAATCAGCATAGAAAGATTTATTTAAGAAACAGAGAACAGGTAACAGTAATGCAGAGATTGATTTCACCAACCATCACCCAGGAAACCGCAGACTGCAGTGCCATGGCAGTGCTCCCAAGGCTGCTGGAAGGGTGTGTCAGGGTTTGGACATGTCTCTGATGGTCTTATGTTCCCTCACTGCTTTCTCCCATTCCTTGCCATTGATATCCTCTGTGATAATGGTCTGCACGGTGCCATCATCCAGACAGTGGGGAGCTATTCCTGAAGAAAAACAGAGTACACAGAAACCTGCTTTTCATAAGATGTGGGAGATGCCGGCTCCATTCCATGGATGGGGCATCTCAGGGAATTGTAAATGCTGCTGCTGTAAGGCTGAGGAGCCTGGATGAGAATCCTATCACAGACAGCAGCCCACACATTATAGGTAAGATTGTTTTTTATGGAGGAGCTACAGGTTCCAGATGCAGTTCCAGATGTTTAGCACTTTAGGAAGAAACTCTTAGGACACATGCTGCTCACTGCTGTCATGTGAGCATGCAGTGTGGTTTCATCCAAGGTTTGCTTGGTGGTTAACTCTGCTTAGCACAGCTTACTTTGTACCTACCATAACCATCGGGGTTAGAACGAGGAGTATAAAAGCTCTGCACACCACAGGTCTTGCAGAACGTGTGCTGGGCACGGTGTGTGTTGAAGGTGTATGTTGTCAAATTGTCAGCACCCTAAGCAAAGGAAAAGCACCGTAAGTTTTCCATGGAAATAGATGGATTAATTACTTTGGGCCCGTAGCTAAGAAGAGTACAATTTAAAATGCCACCTTCCTGTCTTTACTTGAGATACAGAGCTGTGCATTCCTGCTCCTTTTCTGAACCCCTGTGCTTTGTCTGTACACGTGTCTGTAACAGTCAGGCCTGGGAACTGCAAGAGCTCTAAACAAGATGCACTAACACAACCACACCAGACAGCTTAAAATGCAGCCATTTCCCCCAGCCAGCCAAACTTAGGATGGAAAACTGGCTCTTCTTGGCTCTTTGAGGATAACACTGCTCGTGCTCATGGCCATGCTCTTATTGTGTTCTTACTCTACCTTCAGCAGCTTGAAACGCGACGCTGGCACAATGAAGTGTCTGTTCTGTTTCTTTGTGCAAATGCTGCAACTGTAAAAGAAAAAGCAGACCTTTCTAGAAGAAGTGGACAGGTTGTAGTGCAGCAATCGGACCTCTTGACAACAGAAATTCCACTGACAGCTAGAATGGCTCAGAGGTAAGTGGCAAAAGTGGATTTGTGATGTCAGTAGTGTTTGGCTGAGCACGCCCATGGAACAGACTGACCCCTGCACAGGTACCCCAATAAGATATTCTCACACACAACTCTTGAGAACAAACTCTAGCCCCGAGAAATCCACTTAATCATTCAGAGCACGCTTGGCCAGTTTTGCCAACATTCATTACCTTGCAAACAAGAAAGTAAAGTTCAGAAGTTCACCCGTGAGCTAGAAGTAAACGAGTTGCAGGCAAAGAGGGATCCCTACTGAAACCAGAGAGTTTTAGTTTGAGGCACATGTGGTCAGAGCTGTAATGTCACTTGAGATGAACAAGTTAAAAAAAGACCAGTGTGCTTTGAGCCCACTGCATGAGAGGAAACAGAAAGCAGATGGCTGAGCACCTGGACTCATTAGATCTCTCCTGACACTTTCTGTGTGAGCCTGGCTGTCAGACATGAAGTCCTGCCCAAAGCAGCACCTGAAATCACCAACGCTGATCTCATAGCGGATCAGGACATAATTAGGGGTAAACTCTATGGAAACAGCTCAGAGGGTGTTGTGCAGCTGTCTCATCTTTAGCTCTAAGGTTGGAAGAGCAGAGAGCTGACATTCATCTCTGGGAACAGGGAACAAACCAACTCACTTGCAGTTAAACACGTGCAGATCTGCTGAAGCCCAGACCTCAAAGCGGACGGCTCCACAGTGACAGCCTCCTGTGTGCTTCACCAAACCCCTGTATTCACTGCAGGGAGAGACAACAGAGCTTTTGGGATCATCCTCTCTTTTCTTTTTGGCCAAGACAACAGTAAGGCTGTATGACATTATTCCGTTCTGTCTTGAGCTGTTGCAGAACACCAAGAAATGTATCCACTCAACTGTATTTAATAACATGTGTCAGAATGAGGTAGAGGATGGCTTTTGCCCGCCACAATTGCTATTGTGGTTTAATTAAAATGGTGAGAAGGAAAGAAGAGCACCAGTTTGAGGACTCTCCACTCTGTGCAGCACAGCTCCTCACCACAGTCTGGGTCACAGTGCTGACCCTACAGCTGTGTCCACACACAACCCTACACAGAAAACAGGGCTATCACCTCAAAACAAACTGCTTGGAAATGCGAACTGAATATCCCCACAATTTTCTCCATAGTTCCTCCAACACCACTAATATTTCTCCATTTAAAAGCTGGGCAAAGCAGAGATAAGTGGATTCTACATAATATTTGAAATGTCTTTTATTTCGGGTTGTAATTGCAGAGGAACTTTATGACCAAGGAATTTCTGAGCCTGTGCTTCTCCCTCTCCCCGACCCGCCTCCACAGCAGCTGGGCACTCACCGTGCGGGTCAATCGCAAAATGCCAAGGAAAAAAACATTTTCCTTCCAGATTTTGCCTCCCACGGACAGTTTCTGATGTGCCCTGCTCTGCACAGAGCGAGCACAGGAAATGGGTGGAGATTTAGAAGCTGGGGCTCGCGGAGCCCCCAAGGGCATTTTCGGTGGGAAAGCCGTAAAACCCGGGAAGCTTTAGCACAGAAAGCCACTTTTTTCCGTGCTGCGTGCGCCCCCTCCCCATCCCACCCCCGGCCCCCCTTCTCGGCGGCTCGCGGGACCCGCTGTGCAGACGCGGCCCAGAGAACGATGCCATTAACGGGACTCGGGCAGGAGCGCGGAGCAGCCGCCCCGGCCCCGTTACTCACTACGCGTCCAGCAGCAGCCGCGCCGCCTCCTCGCAGCTCAGCCGGTGCCGCTCCTGGAAGGCGGCCCAGCGCCCGCTCTGCGCCCCCAGATCGATGGCGCCGGGCCCGGCGGCCTCCGCCTTGGCCCCGGCCGGGGTTCCCCCCGCATTCCTGCCCCGGGCCCGGCGCGTCCCGCCCGCG
>VWPU01014532.1:0-11136 GCA_013398955.1 Callaeas wilsoni | reverse complement strand
ATGCGGGCTTTGGGGAGAAGCGTGCTTTGGGGAGAAGCAGGCTTTGGGGGAATGCGGGCTTTGGGGAGAAACGGGCTTTGGGGGAATGCGGGCTTTGGGGAGAAGCGAGCTTTGGGGAGAAGCGAGCTTTGGGGGAGTGCGGGCTTTGGGTGGCCGCGGGCGCGGTCTCGGTGTCGCCGCGCAGTGCCGGGGCCGGTGTCTCCTGCGCCTCTCCCCCCCGGGTTTCCGGGCCCGGAGGCGGCCGCAGCCCCTGGGGCCGGGCCGGGGCTCAGGCCGTGCCCGGGGATCGGTCTGGTCTCTCGCGGGTCCGGCCTGCCCAGCCTGGGGAGGATGCTCCCAAAACCCCGCTGTGGGCTGGGCTGGCCCGGCTGTGGCTGGAGCCCGGGTCCGGCTGCAGGGGATCCATGCGCTGCTCGGGGTGAGGTTTGTGAGGTGGCCTCGGTTCGTTCGTTAAGGGCCGTCTGAATCTGTGGATGGACGCAAGTTTGGGTTTAGGTTTGGTGGAGGTGCTTTGCCGTAGTGGGGAGGTTTGCTCTGCAGGCTGGGTCTGGTCTGGAGCTCAGTAATCCCGGCTCCAGGTGTGTCCTGGGGGAGCCCCTCTGCTCTGGAGCCAGGCTGGGAGAGCTGGGGGTGCTCACCTGGAGGAGAGAAGGCTCCAGGGAGAGCTCAGAGCCCCTGCCAGGGCCTGAAGGGGCTCCAGGAGAACTGGCGAGGGACTGGGGACAAGGGCTGGAGGGACAGGACACAGGGAATGGCTTCCCACTGCCAGAGGGCAGGGATGGATGGGAGATTGGGCAGGAGTTGTGCCCTGGGAGGGTGGGCAGGCCCTGGCACAGGGTGCCCAGAGCAGCTGTGGCGGCCCCTGGATCCCTGGCAGTGTCCAAGGCCAGGTTGGACACTGGGGCTTGGAGCAGCCTGGGACAGTGGGAGGTGTCCCTGCCATGGCAGGCGTGGCACTGGATGAGTTTTGAGATCCTTCCCAACCCAAACCATTCCACGATTGAATGAGGTGTGCACAGAATGTGGTGCTCACTCAGGCTCTCGGGTTCTCCATGAGTTCAGCATGTCCCATGTGCTGGTGACCAGCCTGGCACTGGTGAGCCCTGTGGGGCTCTCTGGTTGTTCCAGACCAGCGTGGCTGGACTGAGGCAAACCAGGACAGGGCCTCTTGCAGTGAGCATTGCCCAGTTTCATCCCATAAGCAGCTGTGGGGCTTCCCAGGGAGCTCTTGGAATTGCAGAATCCCAGAATGGATTGGATTGGAAAGGACATTATAGCTGGTCTCATTCCAGCCCCTGCCATGGACAGGAACCTTCTTCTGTCCCAGATTACAAGATGAGAAGCCACTTTGTTGCACTAGAACAGAAAAAGTACGCAGAAAAATCCCCCAAACCACAGATTCCTGTTTTGCCAGTGTATCGGAAGGGTTGTTTGGGGCTGATGCAGGGGAAGGCATCGGGAATCCCTGAGGAGCAGCAGGAGCTGGGACACGGGCAGGTCACCCAAGCCAAGCTGCTTTCACTGGCTGTGATTGTGGCTTCACACTCTGCTGTGTGAAAGCTGTGACTTGTGGTGTGAAACGTCAGGAAGTCTCTGCAACAGGAAAAAACAATCTAAGCCTTTCCTAGGTTGCTGCTCTGAAAGAGCCAGCCCAGTGAAAATCCCTTCCAGGTGGAAAGGAAGGATGGGATCTCTCTGCCTTTCCCTGGCTGAGGGAGTTTGTGGTTTTGAGGATACTTGGATCTGTGGGTGCTGTGTTTGAAGTGTTCATTTTGTTATTTTGGGTCATACAAACTGGAGATCAGTAGGAAGTTGAGTGTGTGATTTCAGCAGTTGCAGTCACTGCCCTGTGAGGAAGGGATCTGACAGAAATTCACATTTCCCTCGGTGTTGTGAAAGCGGCTCCTCAGCCTCGTGGCACCCTCGTGTTGGGCTGCAGAGACAGAAGGGCTGGTGAGCCCTGCAGTGTCTTTGATAAGCTCTGCAGTGTTTTTGAGGCTGGCAGGAGAGATGATTCATTTCTGAATGCAAAATAAACAGTGTGCAGTCATGGGATCCCAGACCTGGCTGGGCTGGATGGACCTTAAAGCCCACCCAGTGCCACCCCTGCCATGGCAGGGACACCTCCCACTGTCCCAGGCTGCTCCAAGCCCCAGTGTCCAACCTGGCCTTGGGCACTGCCAGGGATCCAGGGGCAGCCACAGCTGCTCTGGGCACCCTGTGCCAGGGCCTGCCCACTCTCCCAGGGAGCAATTCCTGCCCAATATCCCGTCTCACCCTGTCCTCCATTGCTCTTCTCTTTATTTATTTTTAAGGTGTGATGGGAATTGCTGCCTCTGGTGTTTTGTTCTGAGAGCTTCCTGGGATTCTGTAGAATGAGTGTGTGACAGATGTCTGAGAGCACAGATGGTATGAGATACCTGACCACGTGCCAGACCAGCAGTGAGAGTGCACGAAAGGATCCGTGTGACTGGAAAGTGAAAACTTCTCATGAATGAGAAGGCTCCTTAGGGACCTTCAAAATGCCTGAGAGGTGAATGGTTTAGGAAGCTGTAAGGAATCTCTGAGAGATTTGCAAAGCTGAACAAGCCACTTGTGGCCTAAGGCAGTGTGAGTGCTCTGAGAGCACTGCTCAAGAGCTGAGGCTAAGGAATTAATAACAGGCCTTATTAAACCTTTGAGAGGAACACAGACTGGCTTGGGTTGGGAGAGGTGTTTAAGGTCACACTGTTCCATCCCCTGCCGTGGGCAGGGACACCTTCCACTATCCCAGTTGTGCCAACCTGGCCTTGGACACTTCCAGGAATGGGCCAGCCACAGCTTTTCTTGGAAAACTAGAGCTCAACAAATTATTTGGTATTTTGGACTTAGGGTTTAATGTAACTTGAAGGAGAAATCAAAAAACCACAAACTTTTTAACATGACTCCAAATTTCCAAGGAAGCCTGGGCCAGAATTTCACTCAAGTGCTTGACCTTCTGATCTCATTGATGTGAAAATTAACAAACTGTGTCTTAGGAGAGTCTGTTCTTCAGAGTAAAAAAATTAACCGTTGTGATGTGGGATATCTTGTCATGGTTGTCTTTGTCGGGCCAGGCTGGATGGGGCTTGGAGCAGCCTGGTCCCGTGGAAGGTGTCCCTGGGGTGGCACTGGGTGATCTGTGAGGTCCCTTCCAACCCACACCATTCCCTGATTCTGTGATTCTCGTGGAGTGAGGGAATCACTCCAGAAAAACACACCAAGAGCAGAAGGAAAACCTTTCTCCGTGCTGGGACAGGCCCCGGTGAAGCTGCTGCCCAGCAAGGAGGTCCCTGGAGCTTCCAGGATGAGTCTGGAGAGGGCCCTGGGCAGCCAGGGCTGCTGGAGCTGGCCCTGCTTGGAGCCCTGGCCTCGTCCTCCGGAGGTTTTGGTTCTTCTGCTGTTCCTCCCTGCCTCCAGCTCCCCTCTCCTCCAGCTGCTCCCTCCCTCTCCTCTGCCCCCATTTCCCTCCTGGCTCTTTGCTGTGGCCTGGCTGCCGTCGCTCCCTCCCTGCCCTGCGTCTGTCCCTTTTTGGCCGTGTTCCGGTCGCAGCAACTTCCTCTTCCTCCTCCTGGGCTGTCAGGGTGTGCTTTTTCTGTCCTTCAGACGCAGCTCTTCCCTCTTGGTTTGCACCTCCTGAGCAGGAGCTCCAGGCCGGCTGTGACCCCGCGCGCTGCCCGGGGCTCCTGGGGCGGCCGAGCCTGGGGCACATCCCCACCCAGAGCTTCTGCCCTTCCCTGCCTCCTCAAAGCGCTTCCGAAGCTGGCACAACGTGAGGTTTGGGAGGGCATGGGGTGTGGATGCTGAAATGCTGTTAGCAGGGAAATTTTCTCTCCTTGCATTCATTCTGTGAGAACTTTTCCTTTGCTGTGTGAGCTATGTAAACAATAGATAGGGTTTTTGTGAATAGCATTCATATCTGGTATCTTCTGACCTCGTGTACATTATATTAGGAAAAAACATTTCTAAGTGGGTGTCTGAGACTTTGACCAATTACCCTAGAAGAAGTGTGAGCACTGTTCAATTGCTTTATGGAACTAGAATATATAAATGGTATTGTAAATGTAATAAATAATTCATTCCTCGCTCTGGACTTCTGCCTCGCTGCATCTCTGAACCCCTGCTTGGAAGCCCACAATGGGGCACTGCGTGTTCCTGAAGGGGTTTTTTCCCAGCTGGCTCCTGGAAGGTTTTGCTGGAATCACCTCAGCGTTGTCAGAGTTAGCAGGAGGCAGATGGGTGGGAAGGAGCGCTCTGGGCTGTGCACAGAGGCAAACGTGAGCTGCAGGTGATTGAAACAGATCAGCTGCTGGGATCACCAGCAGTCAGAGAAGGGTCTGGAAAACCCTGGAAGGTCTGGAAAACACATCCCAGCTGAGGGAGCTGGGAAAGGGGCTCAGCCTGGAGAAAAGGAGGCTCAGGGGGGACCTTGTGGCTCTGCACAACTCCCAGACAGGAGGGGGCAGCCGGGGGGGTCGGGCTCTTCTGCCATGTCCCAAGGAAAAGGAGGAGAGGAAGTGGCCTCAAGTTGCACCAAAAGAGGTTCAGATCAGAAATTAGAAACAATTTTTCCCTCACAGAGTGGTCAGGCACTGGAATGAGTTTCCCAAGGAGGTTTGGAGTCACTGTCTCTGAGCGTGTTCAGGAGGAGTCTGGATGTGGCCCCTGGGGACAGGGTTTGGGGTGATGCTGGTGCTGCTGGGGTGGCACTGGATGATCCTGAAGGGCTCTTCCCACCTTGGTGATTCTGGAATTCTGGGACCTTCCTTTATGGCTTCATGGGGGGCTGGGTGGGGTTTATGGTTTTGTGCTGAGCTTGGTACTTTATGTTCTGCATGGAATGAGTAAAATCAAGGAGCTGGAATCCATAGAAACAGAGAATCCCAGACTGATTGGGGTTGGAAGGGACCTCAAAGCCCACCCAGTGCCACCCCTGCCATGGCAGGGACTCCTCCCACTGTCCCAGGCTGCTCCAAGCCCCAGTGTCCAACCTGGCCTTGGGCACTGCCAGGGATCCAGGGGCAGCCACAGCTGCTCTGGGCACCCTGTGCCAGGGCCTGCCCACTTGAGTGTGCCAGAGCCCCTGGAAACAGAAGGAGGAGGAGGAGGAGGAGTGGTTTTACCTGCAAAGCAGTGAAAATGTAATATATGGTGGTGGAATTTGGAGACCGAAATTTGATTACTGTGCACTTGAATGTTTCAATAATTATTTTTATTCCTCTTCTTCCTCTAGAAGCTTCTCCCCATTTGCCAGCGCCAAAAGATGTGGAGATTTATTCCTACAACTTCCAGAGTTTCCTGAGGTGGTCTCCTGTTCCAGTGGAGAATGGCTCGGTGTTGTACACAGCCCATTACAAAACGTGAGTAAATAGCTCTAAAACCAACTCATTTTGTTCTAATCCGGGATAACAGCTGGTTTTAAAAACCCCAAACACGCTGCGAATGAATAAGCACAGAATGAAAGAATGTTTTTTATCAAACATGTTTTCGTGTGTCTCCCTCCCAGAGCAGCTTCTGGTGACTGACAGGCCCTTAGCCCCTGATGTGTCCTCTGAGCTGAGGAGAGATCGAAGCCCTGAGGCCACCCAGAAATGTTGCACAGTTTTCTGAAGAATTTTAGCCTTTCCTGATTCTCTCTGGCCAGTTTAAATTTCCCCAGACCCTGAGGAGCTGAAGGAGCTGGGAGGGCCCAGGGGTTAAAGCCGTGTGAAGCCATAGTTTTGGAACGCGTTCTTTCCCTGCCAGGGTCGGCTGGGAGGGGTGTTCCCGGTGGCTGCGCTGCTGTGCTCGTGGTTTATTGTGTTTTTCTGCTCTGCAGAGGGTTCTATGACGAGTGGAGTGAGATGGGCTGTGCTCAGACCCCCCGCACCCAGTGCGGGTTCCCCCCCGAGATCCGGAGGCGGCGCTGGACGGTCCTGCTGCGAGTGAGGGCTGAGCTGGGGCCCCTCACCTCGGCCTGGGTGCACACCCCTCCCTTCGTGGCCGAGAGGAACAGTGCGTGCTCTCTGGGAGCCGGGCTCTCTCGGGGGGGATTTCTTTGGGGACAAACTCTGTTGCCTGCGTGGGTTTCCTTGCCTCTGTTGTGTGGAGCCCCAGCGAGAGGACTGGAGCTGTTCTGTCCACAGAGGCTCCAAGGCCTCCCCAGGGTTTGGGTCTGCTCTGCGCTCTCAGGCGTCACCAGAGAAACCCCTGAGCCTCCTGAGGTGGCTGAGCCTTCAAAGAGCCACGGTGTTCTTTTGCTGGAGGGTTTTCCACGTTCTCGTTTCCCCCCTTAGCTCTGCCCACACACGCACACACACACGAACCCCTTGGGTTTGTGGCAGTCTGAGGCAAAACCACCTCTTTCTGCTGGACAGATCCCTTTTCTGATAAATGTAAATTGTCCCCATAAATATAAATGGTTCAGATAAATATAAATCATTCACACTACAGTGTAGAAGTGTCAAGGCCACACTTTAAATGACAGGGTGGTTTGGGTTGGAAGGACCTTAAAGCCCACCCAGAGCCACCCCTGCCGTGGCAGGGACACCTCCCACTGTCCCAGGCTGCTCCAAGCTCCAGTGTCCAACCTGGCCTGGGACACTGCCAGGGATCCAGGGGATTCCACAACCCCTCTGGCGTGAACAAGTGTGGTGATGGTGTTGTAGGATCTGCTCTTTGCTTTGATGTGCTTGGCTTTAGGATTAGAAAAAAAAGTCAATGTTCAGGTTAAAAAGTACCTTTGAAATGGGAATTAAGCAGAGGAAGGGATTTGTGGGCTCATTAGTTCGTGATCTCCCAGACCTGCTGAGGGGCAGTGATGGTCCGGGCTCCAGGGTCTGATACTTTCCCTGGCTCTAAATCCTGGATTTTCTCTGGCAGCAGAGTGAGGAAATGCCTGAATCCTGCCTTGAACACTGATCTATCCACAGCCTGTGAGGCAGGATTGGGAGTGGGAGCCTCTGGGGGCTGGGACAGCACCGAGCTGATGGGAATGTGGGACAAAGCAGAGGCTTGGGGTGGGAGAGGAGGAACGTTCTGGGGTCGTTCTTGTGTCGCTGCCCTGGAGATCAGTTCCCAAATACCAATCCATGGGCTCCTCCTTCAGTGTTTGGATCAGAGTCACTGGATTTGAGGGACAACAAGGAACTGGTGCATGCAAGGAGTGATTTTTGCTGTTAATGAGTACTTCTGACAGCACTCTCTTGGTATTTTTCATGATTTACACCTCGGAGCACTTCACAAAAGGAGGTCATCATGCTTCTCCTAGTGGACACATGGAGACATCAAAGCAAGGAGGGGAAAGCTCATTATTCCTCTTCCAATAGGGAAGCTCATTATTCCTCTTCTAGGGAAGCCAAATAGTGGGGTTTTAGGGAACATGGAATGTGTGGCAGGCTGATCAAAGGAAAAGAAAAGATAACTATTTTATGGCCAGTAACTGCAGGTGAGCTCAGACACTTCTGACTGTTAGCTATTGGTTAATATTTACTGAATTTCCAGGGAAAGTTAAGCAAATATTTTAAGTGCATTAAGTAGATGAGGAAATGTTTTCCCTTTCTTGAGCAAAAGCTGTCTTTTTTTGGGGTGTTTGCTGAGTGTCCAGGACAGGGAATGGAGCTGGGAAGGGGCTGGAGCCCCAGGAGAGGCTGAGGGAGCTGGGAAAGGGGCTCAGCCTGGAGAAGAGGAGGCTCAGGGGAGACCGTGTGGCTCGGCACACCTCCCGGCCAGGAGGGGGCAGCCGGGGGGGTCGGGCTCTGCTCCCAGGGAACAGGGACAGGAGGAGAGGGAACGGCCTCAGGCTGGGCCAGGGGAGGCTCAGGGTGGACATCAGCAGGAATTTCCCCATGGAAAGGGTGCTCAGGCCTTGGCAGGGGCTGCCCAGGGAGGTGTGGAGTGCCCATCCCTGGAGGTGTCACCTGGAGGTGGCACTCAGAGCTCTGGGCTGCGGACAAGGTGGGCATCGGGCACAGCTGGGACTCCATGGGCTGGGAGGGCTTTTCCAGCCTCGGGGATTTTGGGATTCCGTGGAGCTGGAGCCAGTTGTGCACCCCGGGGTTTCCCTGCTCTCTCTGTTTGTTTGCAGCCACCCTGGGCCCCCCCAAGGTGAACAGTGTGAGCGCCAGCCCTGACTCGCTGCTCGTCAGCATCAGCCCCCCTTTCACCCCTGAAGCTGGGGACGTTCTCCAGTACCAGGTGTCCTACTGGGAGAACACGACGAGTGCTACAGAAAAAGTAAGGATTCTCTCTAATTCGTGCTTCGTGCCTGGGGACAGAGGGAAGGGAGTCAGTGTCTCGTGGCAGCACAGCAGATGGGGACAGAAAACCAGAGTGTTTTGTGTCCAGCAAGGGTCAGCACGTGGGCTCTCGGGAGCAGGGCTCCTCTGGCCTTGGCACAGGGATTGCTGCTCTGCCAAGCTTGGGGACTTCTGTCCTCTGTATGGAAAGGGATCAAATCCCGCTGCAGATCCGGGGAGAGAGTCGGTGCCAAAGGGGACTTTTGATTCCAGAGTTTTCTCAGGCTGTTTGGAAAACTCTGGAATGTCCCTCCTCCTTTGCTGTGCTGGGAGCTGCAGGAGCAGCTGCTGAGGCCCGATGTGCCTGATCCCAGGGCAGGGAGAGGAGGGGTTGTTAGGAACATGCTGGGATGAGCTGGGTCTGTTCATCCTGAGAAGTTTTGGGATCACCGTGTGCTCCTGCTGCTGCCTGGGGCCCTGGGAATTGTGCTTGGACAGGCCACAGACGCGGGGGAGGGATTAAGTTAAAATTAAAAAAAAAAAAAAAGGAAGAAGCTTCCAAATGACGTCAATCTGAAGTCAAACATTTAAAAAACAGAAGCGAAAAAAGTAACTTATTTAAAACCCCCTTTTGCTTCAAAGTCCTTGGTAAATATTCTCCGCTTCCTTCCTGCCTTGCACAGCCTGTGTTTTTCTCACACACACAGACAGCTTCAGCTGAGAGCCAGGAAAGGAGTCATTGTGGTTTCATCTTCCCCTCCCCTGTATTTTGCTCCCTGCCTGAGCTGCTGCGGAAGCTGCATCAAAACTCCCCCGAGAACTGAAATATTCCACCATTTCTGTTATTTGGGAAAGCTGAGTGAGGAAAAGTAAAATTTGGGCTTCTTGAATGAGAAACTTAAATGGGGGAGGGATATTTGTGTTGAAAACTGATCTGGTTTTTACAGTAACATCTTTTATTTTTCTGTGTGTCTTTTCAACAGAAGCTAAGTGAAAGCAAGACACTATTCCAAATAGGAAATCTAAAGGAATCAACACTTTATTGCTTCAGCATTCAAGTGCAGTTGAAGATCTACTCAGGTCACGTTTTACAAGGACAGCAAAGTGCCTCGGAGTGCCACAGAACTGCCCTCAGTGGTATGGAATGGGAATGTTAACTCTGTATGGAGTGGGATGGGGTAGGACACGAGTCCTGGATCACCTGAACGGGTCCCTTCCACACCCAGTTTGTCAGGAATGCTGAGAGCACCATGGGGAGTTCACTCTTGGCATTAGTGGCAAAATAATCAGGAATTTTCAACTAGTGGTGGAGGGTCTGTGTGGTGTTTGGCCCCTTCTCATTTTCCTTCATAATCCTGCTGTAAAACAGGATAAAGGAATTTGGGCACCTCTGGAATCCAAGTTGATCAGAGGGTTGGAGCCAGGCTGGGAGAGCTGGGGGTGCTCACCTGGAGGAGAGAAGCTCCAGGGAGAGCTCAGAGCCCCTGCCAGGGCCTGAAGGGGCTCCAGGAGAGCTGGAGAGGGACTGGGGACAAGGCATGGAGGGACAGGACACAGGGAATGGCTTCTCAGTGCCAGAGGGCAGGGATGGATGGGATATTGGGCTGGCATTGTTCCCTGGGAGGGTGGGCAGGCCCTGGCACAGGGTGCCCAGAGCAGCTGTGACTGCCCCTGGATCCCTGGCAGTGCCCAAGGCCAGGTTGGACACTGGGGCTTGGAGCAGCCTGGGACAGTGGGAGGTGTCCCTGCCATGGCAGGGGTGGGGTTTAAGGTCCCTTCCCGACCCAAACCATTCCATGATTCCATAAATACCAACCTGCCATATATATCTGGATTTTTTCCCTTCTTTTCCAGAGGCAACTCAAGCTGGATACGTCATCCCCCTGTTTGTCTTGGGGTTAGTCATTGTGAATCTGGCGGCAGCTGGTTTGCTGTTTCTGTGGAAACACCACCAAAAAATCAAATATTGGTCTCAGCCACCTCTGCAGATCCCGTCACACTTCGAGGAGGTACGTGGGGACCTGTGGGGCTTCTCCTGGAGAAGAGAAACTTGGGGGGAGCGTCACCAAAAGCAGTTGTGGCTGAACAGAAAGAGAGAGATAAACAAGTGATGTCTCCGAGCTGGGCCTTTTCTGGTGGTCATCTCCCACTTCTTCCCTGTTTGCTGAACCGAAAGGTCTTTCCCGTGTCCTGGGACACAAACCTGGCTGTGGTTTCCTGGGAAAACCCAAGCCTGACTCTGCTCCTGGCTCCTGTTCCTCTTTCTTGGCGCGCTGGGAGCAGAGAGGTTTTGTGAAACAAGGACTGGAGCCAGGTCTGAGCAGGGATGGGATGTGGAAAAGCCAACCGGGATTATTTTGAATTAACAAACCCCGATTGTTTGTTTTGGTGCCTCAGGATGATCTCAAGGGGCTGTTCCTGGGCATTTCCTCTTTTTTTTTTTTAACTGGACTCAGATGAAAAACTCACCCTGGGGCATTTTGCTGCTGGTAGCTGCGACCTTTCTGTGCTAAACCACACGGTTTCAGTCCTGCTCCTCTTCCTCTTTTATCCCTACACGAGAAGCAGCCCTTAAGCCAAGCTTTGATTTAAAACTTCCCACTCAGCACAAAATTCTGGGCTTTTTAAAGCTTTTATTTGTGTGCAGCTCTGAGAGGTGGATTTTTGGGTCTGTCTGAGCCCTGTGGTTCTGGAAGTGGATTCCCAGCTCTTTGTAGCCACGGGGATGAATGAACCCAGAATAAATAATAATCTATCTTCCTGCTGCCTCAGCTGACATTTCACAGGGGTCACTTGTCAAGGGAAGTGTGTCTCATTTAGGGAAAAAAAATCCATGTGCATTGTGTTAAAATGGTAAAAAAATCCTCGTGCAGGGTATTAAAATAATAAAAAAATTCCTTAT
>VWPU01014531.1:0-11848 GCA_013398955.1 Callaeas wilsoni | reverse complement strand
AGAGAAAAAAAGGGGCGAGGAAAGGAAAACGGAAATAGAGGAATAAAAGGGAAGAGGAAAAAGAAATAACGAAAAGGAAAAGGGAAAAAAAAGAAGAGAGCAGAGGAAAAAGAAAAGGATAAAACAAAAGAAGAAAAAACGGAGGAAGAAAAAAGAATCTGAGCAAGCAGAAAAAGAAAAATAACGGCGGAAAAGGAAAATCGGGGGGAAAAGTGAAAAAGAGCCGGGAGCAGCCCCCAGCCCCCGCCCCGGGCATCCTCCGCGCCCCGGGCGGGGCGGGGGACGCGCAGCGCCCTGCGGGATCGTTGCGGTGCCCGGAGCTGCTGCGGGCTGCGAGCGGGCCCGCCGCTCTCGGCCGGGGCTTCCCCGGGGAGGGGCTCCGGCCCCTCCGGCCCCTCGGTGCCCCGACAGCCCCGGACCCCGGCCGGTCCCTCTGGGCCGCCAGGGCGGGGCTGGGTCGCGACAAGGCCCGCGGGTCGCGATTTGGGGCACAAGCGGGCGGTGGAAGCCCAGCCCGAGCTTCAGGCCGCTGTCCCTTTCCTTTTCCCCCCGGTTTTCCCGGTTTTCGCCTCCGGCCGGGTCTCCGGGACGCCCCGGTCCCCCCGTGCGGGGCGGGAGCCCCTGAGCCCGGCGGCGACGTCCCCCCGTCCCCTATTGACTGTAGGGCTTAGGCGGCAGCGCTGTGGGTTTTTCGGGGCCGCTCGAGGAGCCGCTCAAGGAGAAGCTAAGCCAATATTTACCGACCACGAGGGCAATTCTCAGCGGGGTTTATTAAGGAGCCGGGGGGGCTGAAAGGGCTGCGGGGGGAGCCCCGGGGGCGGCCCCGCGACGGCGCTGGAGCGGCGAGACGCGATCCCGCGCGATGCTCCGGGGGCTTTGCGCCAGCAACACCCCCCGGCCTCCCCGAAAAGCAGCCCTGGAGGGGTTTCCTGCCGCAAATAAGGGGATGGGGTGGATTTACTTGCGGAGGGCCGCCCGCCGAGCCCGCGGAGCGGCCGCGGGGAGGCAGCAGAGCCCCGCGGAGCCCGGCGCAGGACGCGGCCGAGGCCGCGCTGCCCCTCCGCGCCCCCGGCAGCGGCGGGGAGGGGGACCCCGAGGCGCCGGGGCCCTGTCCCCAGAGCCCCCCCATTCCCCCCAGCCGGGATGGCCGCGCCGCGGCGCTGCTGGATCAGGGACGCGCCCTCGGGGCCGCCCCCTCCAGCCCGGGACCCCCGCCGGGAGGGGACCCTCACAGCCGCCCGGGGACACGGAGAGGAGGGACGGCATGGGGAGAGCCCCGAGAGGAGGGCGGGGGACAGCCCTCCCTGCACCCGCCTCGCCCCACCGCGGGAGGAGCGGCCTCGGCCCTAAACCCACGGGCCCGGGGGCATCGCTTCGAAATGCAGCGCAGAGCTCGGGGCGTGGCGAGATCTGGCCCCGGATCCTCGCGGCGGGCAGGACACGGTGGCAGCAGGGACTTGTGCCACCCCTTCTGCCCCCAGCAGCCCCCCGAGCCCCAGGAGCCCGCCTCTGGGGCAAACAGGGTGGCCCCAAAACCCGGGCAGGTTTTGGTGCTTTCCACACCGAAAGAACAAGCAAACCAACGGCGAGGACAGCGTGGAATTCCGGAGAGCTGGAGAGGATGAGGCAGCGCATCCACGGCTTCCTCCCAGCGCTCCCGCCCCACAGGGAGCCACAGGGACGGTGACGGCTCCCTCACTGCACTGGGGACACTGGGGACACCGGGGACAGTGCAGCCGGCACACCCAGAGGGAACCGGGCACCCGGGCACGGCAGGCAGGTGCCTCAGGACAGCCCTGTGCTTCTCCCTCACCAGGCGATACCTCACTGAATTTTGGGTTTCACTCAGTGCTGGCGAATTTACTGCATTTTGCACAGTACCGTTAATTAATGGTAATTATATAGAGAATCGGGGACTCTGAGAGAGAGACACAGGGGAGAGCCCTCCCTTCAACTCCCCCACAGCCCTTGCAGGCAGCAGCCTCCCTCCCTTCCTCTTTCCCTCTCTTCCTCTCTCCCTTTTTCCCTTTTTCTCTCTTTCCCTCTCTTCCTCTGTCCCTTTCCCCCTCTTTCCCTCTTTCCCTTTTCCCCTCTTTCCCTCTCTCCCTTTTTCCCTCTTTCCCTCTTTCCCTCTCCTGCCCATGGCTGGTGCAGGTTGCCCTCACCTCTACTCCCTCCCCAATATTTAAATAACGAGCAGACTCGGAGAACGTGGGAGGCTTCAGGTGCAAAGGACAAGCACTTGGTTGGGAAAAAAAAGAGGAGGATTTAAGGTTGCAGGCTGGGTTATGGTTTGGGCGCAACATTCTTCCCTCCCACGGGCCCCACAGGTCTCACCAGCCACAAAAATCAGAGTTTGTCTGAACATGTTTTATTGGGTCATACAAAGGTTTGGGCAGCTTGAGTGGGGTTCACGCGGTGCCCCCGAGTTCCTCTGTCATATTTGGGATTAAACCACCTGGAGTGACGTCCATGCTCTCAACACACAGCGTCCCAGACCTGCTGGAAAAACCCAAGAGCTCAGACAAAGCTGCCTGGAATCGTTCCAGGTTCACTCGGACAAACGGAGTGCCTTGATCCTGCTGAGGGATCTGCTGCGTTCCGTGGGATTTAGCCCCAGTTCAGGGAGAGAGCTCTCCACGAGATAAAAACCGCGAGAAATAAATTGTGTCAATTCATGCTGTCACCCCCTCAGACTGGGTCTGGCCGAGCAGGCACAACAATTTCAGGAAAAAAACCCCAGGTTTAAAAAGTGGTTGTGCCTTTGGATGTGCATGGATGGAGCTGGTCCTCCCCACCACCTGTGGGATGCGTCACTCTAGACTTCCACACACACATCCTGCAGGGAAGAGGTGTCTGAAGGAAAAGAGTTCATCTCTAGTTGCTCAAGAGTCTAAAAAAAAAACCTGGGAGATTTTCCCCACTGTGGAATTCCCAGCTGTTATCCAGACATTATTTCCCCCTTCTTCATTTTGAGTTGTCCCACAAAAAGTCACCGGCTCCTGGAAGAGATAAAAGCATCACACAGGATCCTTAACCCACACTCAGACCAAGGGATTCAGCCTCAATAAACTTTTGGTATAAAGGGCCTTTAATCCCTGATATCCTCAGGGATGTCTCCATCCTCTGGCACACCACGGAGGAGCTCCTGGCACCGCATCCCAGAGGTAACGCAGGTTCCCAGCCCCGCTTTGTGCAGGGGCTCTCCGGGGGTGCAGCAGCTCAGGCCGTGCGTGGCCCAAGGCTTTGCTCATCCTCTTCCTCCTCTTTACGCTTCCCTCATCGCTCCAGGGGCTCGGGAAGGGCAGCCTGGGCTGCGGCTCTCCTTCCGCAGCCTGCGCCCGAGCAGGAATGTGATTAATTCCGAGAGCGTGGCAGGGATCAGCCTGGAACACATCAGAGAGAGCTGCAGGGAAGCGCCCGCAGAGTTCTTTCCACAGGTGTTTTCCCAAAATCCCACAGCAACCCAGTTAAGGTGGCTTTGGGGCCCCTTTGGCTGAGGCACAGCCCACGGGGCGAGCCCGGGGCTAAGCCGGTGACTCCCAGGCCAGCCTCGCCCTGCCCCGAGAGGGAGAGAAGGCCCTGCCCCACGTGTATCCAGAGGGGTTGGAATTCCCCCGGCGGGAGAGAGGCCCTGGCTGGGCATTGGACCTGTCACAGGTGAGGAAGGGATCCGTGGAGATCCCGGACACAAACCCAGATCCGGGGACCGCCACCCCGGCCCTCCCCGGGCATCAGACCCCTCACAGGTGAGGAAGGGATCCGTGGAGATCCTGGACACAAACCCAGATCCGGGGGCCACCACCCCGGCCCTCCCCGGGCATCAGACCCCTCACAGGTGAGGAAGGGATCCGGGGAGATCCTGGACACAAACCCAGAGCCGGGGGCCACCACCCCGGCCCAGCCCGGGCGTCAGACCCCCCACAGGTGAGGAAGGGACGCGTGGAGATCCTGGACACAAGCCCAGATCCGCGGGCCACCACCCCGGCCCTCCCCGTGCCCCTTCAGCACCTCCCAGGGGTGCTGTTGGGAATTCCCTGCCGCCCACTGCACCCTCGCGGACCCTTGGCCCCGCTGGTGCTCGCCCATCGTGACCATCCCAATCCGTGTGCGCTCATCCGTGCCCGACCCACGGATTTCCACGGCTGTGGGAAGTGCTGGCAGTGCCAGGCCCCTCACCAAGCTCCTCCTGCAGCACTGCAGCCAGGACCAGGATGGAAACCCCTCGTGCGATCCCAAATAGACGAAATACCCAAAGACAAAGGCCTCAAAGGGCAAAACTCCCTCCTGGCTCACGGGATGCTTTTTAAGCGATGGATAAATGCAGGACCTGCCTTTGATGTCCCTCTCAGAGCTAGGGAACAGCTGGATGAAAACCCGGGACAAAAGGGAATTCAGCGTTGTCATTAGCGGTGACTTTGGGTGGCAGCTGTTTGCTGTGGGCTTCAGGCAGCTCCTTGATTGGTCCCTCTCGAGCGAGGCCACTTAAAACTCCGCGTTACAGGGAAAAAAGGCAATGGGAACATCCCCAGCTTTTTGTATTTCGGTTCTCTTAAGCGTTTCTGAATGAGGCGAAAATAAAACTCAACCCAGAGGCACCAAAGAGCAAACAGAGCTGATTGTGGTGAGGAGGGAGGGAGAGGAGGAGGAATGGTCACTCAGTCTGTGCCCAGTCCCTTCCTGGTGCAGCCTGGAGCATCCCACACGCAGTAACTCCAGCCTCCCTTCCCACACAAAGCCTTGGGGAAAACGGATCAATAAACGGATCGCACAACATATCTAAAAAGTCAGAGGAACTCTAATATCAGAAGACATTTTGCCCTGCTGGAGTCCAGGGCATTCATGGAAAAATTATTTTCCTCCTTTCCTCTTGAACCCAAGGTTTGCCACCTGCGAATAATCAATAAATAATAAACCCCTGATTACTGAAGAGCAGCCCCAGACAGAAACCTGCCCAAAACCTGCCCAAAATCTGGCCGGTGGCTCCCAGCTGGTGCCAGCATAAACGTCCAGAAGGGGTTTGGAGGAGCTGTGGCAGTGGGGTACCAGCTCTGGGAAAACCCAAACGAGCATCCAGATCCATCCATCCCGGTGTGCGTGGGTGCCCCTCCAGCTCATCCAGGGACACCTGCTCACCTCGCTTGCCTTTGAGGGACTTTGAAAAATGTGGGGTTTTTTTCCTGGATCCTCTGGCATCTGTAAAGGCACAAATCCTTCAGTGGCGTGCCTGAAGCCATCTGGCCGGACACATCCTCTGGTTTTTACCACTGGCATAAAGAAAATAAAGAACCAGCCCAGATTTTCCGTGTGGCTGTTGCCGTCGTGCCGGGACTCAAACAGGAATCCAGGAGCAATCCCTGTTTAGCTCCATCCCGTTGTCCCAAAGTCAGGCTCTGCTCACACCCTGAGGCAGGTGAGGGCAGGGAACAGCACCTACCTGGGTTTGGGGTTTTTCTGCTCCAGCTCAGCCACGGGGGAGCCGGAGAGCTTTGCCTTTCCTGCTCCCTAATTGATGATAACCATTGATTATCAGACAGGGGGAATTCCTCGTGTCCTTCCAGCAGCTCCTGCCCCTGGTCACCAGCAGGGACAGCGGGGACCTCTCCAGTGCCCCATGCAAACGGCAATTATGCCCCTAAATACTCAGTCTCGACTTTCTGCAGCTTGATTTTTAAGGCAAACAGCAGCTTTTCTCCCCGCCATCCATAATTCATGGGCCACTCCAGATAGCCATCAAATATATAATCAAATTAAATTAACATATCTTGAGGTTTGCAACCCAAGGCTTCCTGCCTCAGCCCACAGGATGCCTGCCTCTGTTTGGGTTGCCGCTTAATCACTGCACAATATTTGTTTTGGCTTGGCTGTGTGTGAGGAGAGATTTATTCCGTCCCATCTGGCTGCAAGCGCGGGAGTCAGCAGCGGGGAAAAGCCACCCTCGACTCCTCCCCTGGCTGCCTTGGGGGCCTTTGGGAACGAGCACCACAGCGGAGCAGCTAAAAATATTCCAGCTCCCTGCTCCGACCCGCTGTTTACCCGGACCGTCACTTTTTAAGGAATAACTCCCCCCACTCCAGGCTTCTTCCACCTCCTGAGCTGCCCACGCAGCTCTCAGAGGTAATTGCAGCCAGAGCGATCCCGGCGTTGCCTGCGCCCCTTCAAACCCCCCAAAATAACGACAAGGGCTGCATCTGCATTTATTTGGGATGATTTCAGCGCCGCTTGGTACAGCTCCTGCGGGACTCGAGAGGAACAAGGAGCCCATTGTGCCACTCTCGAAGCCCATCAAAGCCAGCGCCAGCCTGGAAGAGCCTTGACTTGAGATCCACTGGAAAAACTCCCAGTGACTTCAGGAGGCTCTGAATCAGGTGCTCCAAGGAGGATAAGCCACGCCGGTGGTGACAGGCTCCGTGTTCACTGCCATTTGGAGACGGAACAAGGAGTTCCGAGAAGCCACGGAGGCAGTAAAACAGAAAATATCGACAACAACCCTCGACAGCGTCGTCTCTAACCGAGCGTGAAACGAGTGGAGAGAGCACCAAGTGCTTCCTGGATCTGCCCTGGAAACTTTGGGATTAAGGGAAGGTGAGAGTAGAGAATTCACATATGGAGCTGGGTTTGCCACAGCTCGGGCATGGAGCAGCTCCCCGGGAGGGAAAATCGGGAAGAGGGAGAACATCAGCCCAGGCCACCCCACGCCCACCGGCCGGGTGAGGCACAGAGGAGGAACCGGCCTCAAAACAACAAAAAGCAGCGGGGCAGGAGCCCCAGCGCGTCCTCCCGAGGGACCAGCACCTTCCTCAGGCGGCTTTGCGTCCAGAAAACCGCCTGGAGAACCTCTTATCCTCGGAATGCCTTGCGTGAAGTCTCCAGCCAGCGCCTGGGGGGAGGGAAAAAGAGACAACTTCAAGTGCTTGTTCCAGAGGAGGGAAAGCGGTGCCGGCAGGAGAGGATCCCCTGAGAGGCAGCGGCACGGAGGGGCCGTTTCACTCCTCGAGGCACCAAGGCTTGAGCTTCTGATAGTTCCTGGCACGGAGCAGAATTCACCCCACACAGAAGGCACCCCACGAGAGCATTCCCAGGCAGCAGAAGTCACCCCACGAGCCCATTCCCAGGCTCCAGGCGGAACGGGCGTTGGCTGCCACAGAGGCGCTTTCCCTCCCCTCTCTGGATCTGTGCTCCGTGGTTCCCGCACTCGGGAAATTGCCGCTCTCTCCTGATTAAGTGCTTAATTGCGGCCGGAGCTTCCCCAAGTGTTTTCAGCCCCGAGCTGAAGCCCCACTTCAAACACGCGCCGTTATTGACTTCCTTATCAATTTCCTCACTGGGAATCCCTCTGGGATTTCAAATTCCACTGGGAATCCCACCCAAAGGGCCCTGGGTGCATCCCTGTTCCACAGGGATCCAGGTGGAGCGCTGGGTGCACCGAGAGGCGGAGACCACTCACTGACTTGGGCTCCAGCAAGATGTTTTCCTTCGAGGAAAACCCAGATGGAACCAAAGGAATCTAACCACGATTTTAGCAGGTTTCCATCCCTGGAAATGCTCAAGTCCAGGTCTGGAGCACCTTCATTCTACTTGAGGCAGTTCCCGCCTGTGAAGTCTCCAGGATCACCCACAGCTCCCCAAAAAGCTTCCAGCCACGGGGAAAACCTGAGGTTAAAATCCACAGAGGCCTGGCAGTGGTGACACCAGCCCCCGCTCAGAGCTGCTTAATGGTTAATGGAATAATATTTCCATCCGTTGTAGATGAGAAAAGATAATTACTTTCGGGGTTTAAGAACCAAATGTGTTGATCCAAATGTAATCTCGGTGTTTTAGCATCTGATTATTACATCAGAAACACAAATGTCAATGGGCTGCAGCAACCGAGTTGTCAGAAGGGGGGAAAAGGAGACGTGTGACTTAAATCACACACCGGGGGAAAGATGCCACCAAGGGACTTTTAACTTGAGTCAATTAAAAATATTCTACTTCCCCAAAGCATTTTGGGAGCTGGGAGCTGGTGTTTCTCCTCAGTGATCCTCCCGCTCCACCCAGAACAAGGGACAACCGGAGGGGACATCTGTGGGTCATTCCCTGCTGGCCCAAACCGGGGGTACAAATCCCAAATGGCTCATTCCCCACAGGGAGGGATGGCCGCAGGAGCGTCACATGCTGGGGGTGCTTTGGTGCTTCCATTCCCGGTCCTTTTTCCACAATCCAGCTGGCACCTGGCTCTGGCCTCTTCTGCTGCCTCCGTGGGCCCAGCTGGGCCTGTTGGGCCCTCCCGTCCCAAACCTGCTCCGATGAGCCCAGCACGGGAGACCTTTCCTTTCCTTGCCTTTCCTTTCCTTTCCTTTCCTTTCCCTTCCTTTCCCCTCCTTTCCTTTCCTGTCCTTTCCTTTCCTGTCCTTTCCTTTCCTGTCCTTTCCTTTCCTGTCCTTTCCTTTCCTGTCCTTTCCTTTCCTGTCCTTTCCTTTCCTGTCCTTTCCTTTCCTGTCCTTTCCTTTCCTGTCCTTTCCTTTCCTGTCCTTTCCTTTCCTGTCCTTTCCTTTCCTGTCCTTTCCTTTCCTGTCCTTTCCTTTCCTGTCCTTTCCTTTCCTGTCCTTTCCTTTCCTGTCCTTTCCTTTCCTGTCCTTTCCTTTCCTGTCCTTTCCTTTCCTGTCCTTTCCTTTCCTGTCCTTTCCTTTCCTGTCCTTTCCTTTCCTGTCCTTTCCTTTCCTGTCCTTTCCTTTCCTTTCCTTTCCCAAACCACGCCCCAGCTCGCACCAGCAGCCCATCCCTGAGGCAGTTTAGACGGCAATCCCTGTTTTCCAGGAGGAGATCCCCATCCCAAAAGCATCCAGCACCCACTGGGACCAGCGTGCGATGGTAACGCGGGCGCGCTGCCGAGACCCAACCGGAATTGTTGTGCTTTGCTGCTGAACAAAGCCCTTGCCTTGATTCCTCAGCCAAGTTCAAGTTCCCAGCAGGCTGACTTTCTCCCCCATCCCTGAAGTACCCGCTGCTGTATGGAATTTTATTAAATTGCCAGCACGGGCGGCCGTGCAAAGTTTGTGCGGCTCGATGCGATCAATGGCAGCAAAACACGGGAAGAAAGGAAGGGGGAGGGGGGGACCCCCGTTTGTTAAGGCTTTTTCTTTTCCCTTTTGAATAAAATGTCAACTCCATTATATAGATGTCAACTCCATTACTGTAACGCTCCTGTGGCAGCCTCAACATGGAACTATCTGCTAATAAAACAACTTTCTCGCAGGGGGAGCAGAGGGCAAGTTACCTGCTGGAGGCTCCAATCTGGTTAAGAAAATTCCTGTTTATCCCTGCAGGCACAAACACCATTTCCATTATCCTGGTTTCCTCGTCGCCTTTGTCGGCCCCAAAATAAAAACCCGCTCTCGTATCCCGACGAGCCCGCGGCGGTCACGGACCTGTCCTTGTTAGGGAAGGCAGAAAATGGGGAGAGCGGTGCCTGGTGTGCTGGAAAAGAATCTGGCTCAGAATCGTGGAATGGTTTGGGATTGGAGGCACCTGAAAGGTCCCCTTGTTCCAGCAGCAGCAGCAGCAAAGGTGGGAAAAACAGAGGAGCAGCTTCCCTGGGGTCCTGCTCCAGGAGGATGTGCTGCCAAGCCCTCTGAGGGGGGCTTGGGGCACAAATGCCCCCCAAAAGCAGCGAGATCTGCCCACGGGCAGAAGGCACCACAAGCACCACCCCAAGAGCACTTCCAGAGAAGCCCCTGGAGGGGTTTGGCACGTTCGTGTGCCTGTGAAACCGGGATGCGCTTGGGAAGAGAATTCGGGGGTGTGAAGCTGGGGGGCTCCCATCCCTCCACAGCTCCTTTGGAATATAAATTCCGTTTTTAAACGGCCGGGAAGGTGGGGAAGCCCCTGAGCCTTGCCAGGCAGCGGCTGTGAGAGGCCGGGGCTCCTCCCTCGGTCTCAGGTTCGCTGGCCGCACACACCCCCGCGCAGACAAAGATGAGCACATGTTTAGAAGAGAATAAAGAAACCCATTCCACGACGGGAGTTGTTTAGATAATTGATTTACAAGCACTGAACAACACCCAGCGAGCCACATCTCCCAGATAACCTTTTCCTTCAAATCTCTCTTCCAAAGGATTGGCCTTTGACAGAGGCATCTCTCAAAGTGCAGCCCTGGCAGGCTCTGAGGCAGCTCGTAGGTAGGATCCTTCTGAGAGCAGGCCGTGACGATTCCTCAAGCAATTATTTTTCCTCAGTGTCCTTTGCATAGAGAGAGCTAATTAACTGCCTGCCGGGTTCTGCGGATCCGCGGCGCAAAACGAAGCAGCACAAATGTCACAATTAATTAGCAGTTTAACGCCAGAACGCACACGGCAAAGGTGCCGTCAGTATTCACGCGCCGGGACCTCCAGGCCGGCGGGGTGGGGGCGTTCCGTGTGACAGGGACTGAGGGAGATCCAGCCTGGACGGCAGCGGGAATTTCTTCATAGGAAGGGTGGTCAGGCATTGGAAGTGCCCAGGGAGGTTTGGAGTCGCCATCCCCGGAGTGCCCAGGGAAGGACCGGAGGCGGCACTCGGAGCTCTGGGCTGGGGACAAGGTGGGGACAGCGTGGACTCCATGGGCTGGGAGGGCTTTTCCAGCCTCAGCGGTTCCGTGATCACACCACAGAGCCTCAGACTGCGGGAAGCTCAGCTGGAATCACAGGGAAATGAGGAATAACCTGTCACGTCCCCCTGCGGAGCTGGGCCGGGAATGCCCACGCCAGGCCGGGATCGTCCCTGTCGCACCACCGGGCGTGCCCAGCCCCAGCCCCGCTCTTTTCCAGGGACAACATCCATCCTGCCTCTCCCCCATCCACCAGGACCTTTCATTTCCGTATTTTTAGTGAGGATGACCCCGCCAGTGGCTGCCGGGCAGCTCCCAGCCCCTCTCAAATCAAAACCAAACCAAGTCAAATCATCAAGGCTGGCTCCTGGCAAGAGCCAAAACCCAAGAACTCCCTGAGGAAACTCTCAGCCCTACCCTTGCTCCCTGAGCAGATGTTCCCAGTGCTGGTGGGCACTGGGAAGTGTATCCCACGTGCCTGGAGCCACCAGGGAACAGCTCAAATCCCGCCCTTGTGGGCTCCACAGCCGAGGACAAAAATAAAAGTAAAAACAAAAACCCCAGGACTCAGGCATGAGTCCTGAGGGCTCCAGAGCAGGGCAGATTCCTGCAGAAAAATAAGAGGGAGAACTTACTGGCATCCGTGTCTCCTTCCATCCTCGGCTCCCTCAGCTCCACTCCCTTCCCCATCCCCATCTTCAGGGGGAAAGAGCAAAGCGAGGGACGAAAGCCCTCGGCCCTGCATCCATTTGGGATCACCCTGGCGCCGGGCTGTGGCAGGCCGGGAAGGCAGCGCTGCTGTCTGAGCCCGGTTTGGGTTATTGAAATGCCACTCCTGCCTTGCAGAGCCAACTCCATGGTGACAAACAGCGCCGGGGAGCCGTGACACCAGCGGGTCAGAGCCGGCACGGCAGCACCGGGAGGGAACAATGAGCCGGAGGAGGAACCGGGCTGTGGGAAAAAGGATGGCCTTGAGGAGGAGAAAACGCACGGCGCACAGGAGAAGGCCCTTAACTTCGGTTTCCTCCGTTTTTCACTTTCCTCTTTTATTAACCCCATCTGGAAGAGGCCAGCACCTCTCCAACATCTGCTCGGGGGCTTTGTTCAAGCGTGAAAGTTCTCCGCTGTTTTTCCGGGCGTGGCGTAACCCAGCACTTCAGCAATGGGATGTTTCCAGGGATTTCCCCCCCACATCACCCCCAAAAGTGCTGACTCCTGCAGGTGAGAGCCCCCAAACGGTGGTTCGGTTGTGTCCGTCACTCATGAGGGACCAGGCACCGC